>JACXGM010000128.1:66807-94468 GCA_016801145.1 Umbra pygmaea
CCCCCCCCCCCCCCCACACACACACACACACTTTCACAGATCTTTCTTGCCCTTTCCCCAAAACATTACGACGTAGAGTGGAGACCCATATAGGGAGGCTAACTTGACCTTCAATTTGTATGGGGGTCTTCGCCCACAAAGACAGCAGGAAACACAGAGACGATGCCGCACAGACTGCAGAGGATGTTGTGGTGAAGCCTTGAACAACAAAACACTCAACACTTAATGTGTTTTTGATAACCTTATAATTATTATTTTATGGTATTTTTCAGTAGAAATATTGGCATTGTAGACTATTAGGTTGGCGTTTTATCCTCGTAGCATGTTGTAACCTAACCTTACTTACCCCTTTGCGTATTGATAACATGAGATTACACTTTACATTTTCCTGTTATTAATACGACAAATTAAAATTTCCCGTGCTATAGACACGCCGTATGTTTATATCGGAAACAGTTTAGTCAACACTTAACAGTGAACGGTTAAGGTTAGGCAACACTCCAGTAAGGATAGGGTAAAGGTTAGGTGAACGGTTAGATATGATTTCGGTGTATGTATAAAACAAAAAAATTGGCCTACCTATTAGACGACACTTTGGCATAAATATTGCATGCGAAAATTGAATTTGGCGTCTCTGTAGCACGATAAACACAACATCGTGCTATGTGTACGCTGTTGTGTACGCCTTGGGGTGATATCAGGCTATAAGACTGGCCTAGCACAGAACAACCCACTGCAGCCCAAGCAATTAAATACGTTGTTAATAAAACGCACGGAAGATTTCACATAGTGAAAAGACATTCTGGAAATTAAGTAGCCAATGCAGTAACAGATTTACTTTGAAGTTAGCTGAAAAAAATGAACAAGGGCGTGCGTGCGTAAAATTCCAATCTAAACATATCAAACATCCTACAGACCTAACTTCGAATTTAAGAATACACAACATGAAAAAAGTTAATCGAAGAGTAACTATCAGGCCTACCCTGTCAACTCAGACACATTTTTACAGCTTGACCGTACTACAGAATGGCAATTGGTTTTGCACCGAACCATTGCAGTCTCCCTGGATAAGAATGCTAAATGTGGAGCTGACAACAGATGGCTTGAGGGTAAAACCGTTATTCAGAAGGTTGCCGGTTCGATTACCGAGCCGAACAAAGGATGTTGTGTCCTTGAGCAGAGGACTTTATGCCCCCGGAGATGTCCTTGTTTTTAGTATAGTCACTCTGGAAACGAGCATCTGCGAATAATAACCCTGTATTCTCACGGTAAACATGAATATCATGTAGGCCTACAGAAATAACATATTGCTATACTTCCTCTACAAATTTTGTTCACCTAACATTATTAAATTAATAATTTAATATAGGCATACTTTTCCTTTTTTCGTCCAAGTGGAGCAGCTGATTGTACCCTATCTACATATTATTATTAGATATGTCAGTGTATTATATGATTATGCATTAAAATCCAAGAGTATATGGCGCGTTACAGTCCCCAGCCAAAGAAATGTCATTGCAGTACTATATTTGTTTTATCACGGTTTCTACAGAAACCTCAATGTGTCTAAGCAATATTCTTACGATTCATCACCGAGTATAGGCCTATACCACCAAACATGAGATGCATTATAGCAACAATAACAGAAAAAAATAATGTCGTACGGTAGTATATGGTTTCATATAGGCTACTACGGTTATCAACCAATTTTTACACATTGCAGGTATACTGCACACGTTCGGCAATCTTTTGTAAGGGCTACTACTGATTTTAAAATGTTGCCTACTCTTTGGAACCAAGAAATAGCAGACATTTATAAAAAAGTGAATAGATAAGCCAAAACACACACACATTCGGGTGGACAAAATTTCTATTGTATTCATTTATTGTAGTGAGGTTAATATTTACGTTTTGTATGTTCCATGTAATCCTATAAAGTATGTCCTCATTGAGTTATTAGGTAAAACGAATATCACATGTCTAATATCAACATTATATTGAATTGCTATCTATGGATTCAAGTGCATAGCTGTTAAAAAATGCCATGGTTTTACAAATGTATTATTTAGTTCGTTCAGCATTTATACAATATTCGTGCCTGATTTGGAACATGGCACTGCGAAAGAAAAAGTGAAAATTTATATATGCCTTCTACGTAACATACAATTGTATATTATGTAATTTATATGCCAGCTTTAAGCCAATGTAATCAAAACAACAAGCTTAACTTGTGTCATGGAATGTCATGGCTAACTGAAGTGATTCGTATAAATGATCCACACACACACCTACAACGGGAGGTTTAAACAAATATTAGTTTCACTGACTGCATCAGGGAACTAAGGAATGCTTTGTTAGGGTTTTAGTATATGCATCATCATTAGTAGTCTAGTGGCTATCAGCATCTGACTATAACCAAACACGTGCTGCCAGATGTAGCCTACCGCCGATCCCGAAGGCTAAATAATAACATTCAAACAAATTTGATATAAGCTATTTTCAACTGTACATCTCAGAATTTCTCCCAAATTACGTTCTTATGAAACTATTTTAAAAACATTAATTACGTTAAATGCCAACATATTGTTTTTACGTTTCAGCTGCATGTTTTGCTATTAGGCTATATTCGTCCTTCTGTTACGTTGCACCTGCACGTTTCGTTTTGCAGATTCATGCGGGAACATTCCACACATTCCATAGATTCCATGGCGTTCAAAATTATATTCCAACGTTCACTGTTAAGGTTAGGCATGATGTTACTAGCGGTTAAGGTTAGGATTAACATTAAAAACAAACGGACAATCGCCTGCATGTCTACAAAAATGTAGGCTACAATACGTCTGAATCATGCTGGAATGGAGAACAAAACACACACAGTGTCTAATTGGATTTGAACTCGCAAATGCCCGAGTAGCCAATTTTTAGGCCTGTCCACCATCACGGACCTCCGCCCTATGTAGGCTACATGCTATGTCACTTAATATGTTAATCTTTCACATACTTTTTAAATTTAGTTCCCTACAAACATAATTCAGCTTCTCATACTTCATATTTCAAGTAATTTGGTTTTACAAAATGGTTTACTCCGAAAATAATTTATGCGACTTTGGCCTCACTATTTTACATGTATTATCATTGTATGTTAAAAAAATATTTTATAATATAGAATCCATAAATAAAAATTATCTAAATGCATCATTCTTGTTTGAAAAACAGAGGTGAACCCTAACTGAGCTCTGCATAAAGAGTCATGTCTATTTTGACTAGCTACCGATTGTCGTCTTCTGCTAAACCAGTCTGATCTCACCCAATACATAACACAGCCAAACACATATGCCTTCCTAAAGCACGGGAAACCTGAATTTTGCAAACCATGCATGGTTCATTCTGCATTTGACCTTACGTGACAGATGGCATGCAGCTAGCGAAGATGTTTACGGCAGCCTGATTTCACCGCATGCGCACATATAACAAAAAGTTGTCTAATCGTGCTATTTCGCGTGCTCTAATCTACAAACACCAGGCTGGCTTGTATATACTTAAGGTTGTGCTTGTTGTAAATATGCTAACATTGCGTGTAGTAGCCTATATACCCCTAACTTTAACCAAAATAGAGTTCTTAACTTCCAAATTCTACACTTACACCTAAACTTAACACTAAACTTAACAACACTGGATGTTGCCTAACCTTAACGTTACCTGTACGGGGTTCTAGAGTCGTATGTAGCTATAGCAAGATAAAACAACATCATTCAGGTAGTGGGTTGCAGCCAACGTTGCGGCCAACCGCCCAGTGACTACATTTTTCTATCTACCCCTCTCTTCTGTATTTTTGCCACGTTTGTCTCTCCTTCCAATTTGTATTGTCCAATTCCCATTCGTCACGTCGGCAACCTCAGCATGTGCAGGATAGCCAAAGATATAACAAAAGACTAGTGTTACTCTTCAACAAAACTAGCCTACTTGTTATTAAAATTACACAAACAATACGGTAATTATATAAAAATTTACATTTTAATAGACATAATAAACCGTACGTGATAAACATACATTCAGACATTCATGTAATTCATATTGTTATAGGGAAGGGCAGAAATACGCCAATGCAAAAAAACTTGACATACTGTTACATTACAGAAAACCAAAAAAAAACAATCGCATTGATTACTGAAATGCAACTGTAGTAAACATTATTATTCTTACAACATAGACACTTATGTCTGCTTGCAAGTGGTAAGTTAACATAACAAAGAACACAAGCGAGACAGAGGGAGAGAGAGAGAAAGACAGAGATGGAGCAGCACAAACGCATTCCGAGACTGGTTTCCAAACTTAACTTAGCCTTTAAAATTTTTCTGGGAAACCGGCTCTATCACACTTAATATTTTAAAGAACAAAATTCTGAGGTGAAAGCTCCTGGAACATTTTTACAAACAATGTCAGGAGGATAATAATTCCGCTAGTTACTAGTCTATAGACTACTTTTAATAACATTCATATCTACTTTCAAATAGCTTTCATTATGTTGACAATTGTAAATAATCAATGCATAAGGTACGTGGATTTCAGAATGTGAAGTGCTTCTACAACGACATTTACGGATTTTTGGACATCTTTACACATTTCAACATACAGCCCACTTCTCAAAACAGAACTGCTTTCCTAATTGTTGGCTGTTCTTTTTCCCACGCAGTTGGCTAGGGGCCAGTTGTCCTTGACCGTGGCAATGCATGTCTCCTACAGCACGTGATTGATTGACTGGTTGAAAAAGAACTAAAGTTGTCAACCAAATCGCTGTCTTATTGTCCAAACCAAACAAGAAAATAAATGAATAGACCTTAGCTTATAGGTTTTGACCATTTCCCACATTTCTTGCATGAACATTGCAACGTGTATACGGATTCTGTGACATATTAGGTTGGTATACATACTTATGTTTGATTTTGAAAACATGTAATTACTAACTGAATAACCAGAGTGAATATATATATATATATATATATATATATATATATATATATATATATATATATATATATATATATATATATATATCATCTATATGCGATATCCATATTACCGCATGTTGAAAAAAGCTTTGGCCAATTTTTATCAGTAGAATACTCTTATTATTTTTCCTCACAGCTATCTTTATATTCAAATCAAATGCGATTTGAAAAGGCAGAGAAGCCTACACACTACTTTGATTTCAATGTGTTGGAAATGTGTAAAGACCTGTTGCATTGGTACAAATTTACTGTGATTCAATGTATTTTGTCTAGTTATTATTTTTTTAGATATAGCTGAATTGATCATTTTGATTCTTTTTTTTCATACCTCAGATTTCATTCTGTGCATGCTATACTATCGAAGTAAATTGATATTTAAAATACTGCTGGTCAATATTCCCTTCAACATCTCTCTTTCCCAGCTCTCTACCTCTTAGAAGAAGGACAAGGCCTGCTCCCTAAGCATAAGCCTTTTTTTCTTCATCCGTCTGTTCTGAAACCATATCTTAACCTGTTGGTCACTGAGGTTTAGACGGTCAGAAAGCTCCCTTCGGCGCTGTCTGGTGATGAACTCATTGAGAAGAAACTCGCCTTCCAGTTCCGCCAGTTGGAGTTTGGAGTAAGGTTTACGTTTCTTTCGGGTTCGGGTGTGCATTGGGTACCATGGGTCGCCTGTAGGGGGGGGGGGAGCATTTGATGAGTGAGCATATAGAGAATGTAGGTGAGCGGATCAGCAGATTAATTTAAAACAATTCATGTTAATTTAGAGTAGAAAAAGTTATACTACTACTACTACTACTGAATTGTATTTAAAGTGCTACCAAATAATGAGTAGTTAGGCATGGGGGCATATGAAATATCTGACTTTTAGTTTAACTTTGGAGGGACACACTGTAATTCAATGCATTCTCATTTTCGACAGCATGCAAAATTGCCAAAGGCAGGCAAACTGTTCTGCATATGATCTATTATGATTTTGTAAAGAATATCGGTCTACAAACTGTATAACAATCTGTCTCATAAAATTTCAAAATCAAATATGTTGTTTTGGTCAGGTCAAAATGTTATCTCTCGCTCTTTGTTGTGCCGCGTTTTTATGATGTTGTAAGGGTTTACTGGTGTGTAAAAGGCTGAGTGAAAAAGAAAATATGACGCCTTTCATGAATTAACCCATAGCGTTACTCATCCAAACACATGCATCGTGTGTCGGTTGGGTAACCTAGTCTGGTATGTCTATCAAGAAATGAAGCAACACGATTCCAATTACAAAACAAACGTGTTTATTAAACTCACCTCCACTCGCTGCTGTGCTTCGTGCATGATTTCCAGGCGATGTCAACGCCTGAGCGATACCTGTAGAAGTTTTGCTGCCTTCATTTAGCAGCGAAGAACTGGAGTCAGATTCTAAGGATTGACAGGATGGGGGATCTTGGGTTAACTGCTCTGTGCTGTAATCGTACTTAGAAAATGTACCGTTGTTGCCCATTCCATTGTGAAGTCCATGCTCTGTCGTTAAGGTGGAAGATGCGTCTCCTCTCGCCCTCTCTTCACGTTTAAGGATTGCACTTTCAGCGCAGTGTTCCCTGTTGGCGCCACCGTTGCTGTAAAAACATTTGCCTTCATCTTGCCTGGTGATTTCGCATGCACGGTTGAAAGGGGGGTTAATGGACATGGGACTGCTAAAATAGGTTTGAGTATATCCATTGCACTGCTCAGATGGGGTCCAAGGGAGGGAGCATACATTGTCCCTTCTTGGGTAGGAGAGGGAGGGTAGACCCGCCAGTTGTCCCCCGGACGCTCTAAAATTGGGGAGGTAAAATGTGTCTCCCGTGTGGATGTTTACCAAAGGTCCCACAAACCCGGGATTAAGAAGATTATGCTCGCCCATTTCGGCGGGCTGGACCAAGAGCTTCTAGTTTATAGCAATCTGACATTTAACATAGTTAAACCAAGCTGCGCGCCTGATTGGTCAGACCAGGATCACATGTTCTCATCAATTTGTGTTATGGAAGGTGCCACCCACAGTCCAGTCTGACCAAACAAAACATTAGCTTCTGTATTATGGGTTTTACATGCGTTTTAAAATATATAAACATTTTACGCAAAACTATATCTGGTGTTATTTCCTCCTTATTTCATCCGACTTAAAATGCTCAATTTTCAAGTAATGCCCCATTTTGGTCCGAGTAGTTTTTCCACAGCCCCATTTTTATGTATGTAATTTAGCTTAACAGTTACAAGGCAGCTACAAAATGGCCTGTAACGGTTCTATTGTTTTGCTGTCCCACACTGTACAAGAAATTACAGATGAATTAAACGTCATATAAAACTGCGATGCTCCTATTTACGGGCCTTTTTTAGGGAACGACTGACGCTCACATCCTCACACCTCTCATATTTACGGAAACGGGGTCAGTAGGTTGAAACTTTTTGGCTAAGAAATAAGACTATCCACAAAAAGGTTATTTTAAGATCGCACATTTGAAATGACAGGCTACCCATTGTACGTTGAGGAACAACTTCAAAAGATATAATATTAAAAGTTCGTAGCAAAACACAAGGTAGCTTGATTAAAAAAAAACTTTTATATGGGTTTATCAATGTTTTAGAAGGCTGAAAATCGTTTAATCAGTCAAAAGCACCGTGCGTATATTAACTTATTTGCGCCCTCATCACAAACATTTTAAGAAAAGTAAAAAAAGAGTAAGGAATATAGATGGACATTTAGCTGAAATATAATATGTATCTAATTAAACATCAGTAGTATTCTGCTAAACACGTGTGTGATGATGTTCGGTGTTTTCAAGAAATGTCATCATGCACATGTTCTAATCATTGCCCTAAGCAATTTGAATTAGGTAAAATGTCAACTGAAATTCTTAATGAACAATTCCTAAACAGTATTGTTATTAACGTAAAATACAAAAAACTGCATATATTTTTGCAGTGTGTTTATAAATATACTTAATATGTTGCATATTAACGTGTTAGCCTCTGTAACACTATCCACCAGATACTGAATTATTGAGACGAGGTCTTTTTTTTAAATATTAGCAAATACATTATTAAAAAAATTATTGCAAACAGAGTATTTAAGTAGTAGCACCGAATAATAATATATTTACAAAACATGAACATTTTTACTTACACTTAGGCCTACAATTTATTAGCCTAATTTAGCAAACGTTCGGATCTGGACGCAATTAAAGTATTGAGTAAATATATTTCGTACTTTCTCGCCGTGTTTTCGTTAAACAAATGATTGATTCAAATTAATTAAACTTCACGTGGATTTCCATGGCTTGTTTGTGGTTTATATCTAATCCGCGTGTTTTTTCCTGCTAAGTAGAACTAATATACTTTCTGTATCGATAAAAATATATAGTAGGCTATATATTTTGGAATGAGATGATTTTTCATGATCTATATAGCCTTTTTTTAGCTACTTTTATGTGACGCAAAAAATCCCAAATTCAAAGATTGCTCAAATGTAAATACTGTTAACAGAATAACACACCAGTCATCGACCTCTAGTCATCCCCTGTTTAAATTGAAGAGATTTCTTACTAGGCCTAGTTACTAATTTAGAATCTTAAATACAATATTATATCTAGGCTAAATATAAATGTTCACAACAGTCAGTTTTGTCGAAATGTGGCATTGTAGGAACAATAGATTCAAATGCAAACTATTAAAACGAAAAGAATCAACACAAAAACCTGACACACAAATAGGATGTTGAATACAAAATTCCTCTGCTAAAATATTTTCCGCTGTTTTTGAGATGAATGCTATACCAACTGGCACTTTTGACAGTTCAAGGTCACTGTCTAGTGCACTGATGTCTGCTGGCTCATTTCAACAACTGGCTTGGAATCACTTGCCATCTCCAAGAAGCAGTAAGTAAACAAAGAGCGTTTCCTTCCTTTGAGTTTGTTACATGTTGTCTGGGTTACAGCCCATTGTAAAACTCGTGAAGTCATTTCGGATGAATTTGTATAAATGTTCTCCACATTTGATTATTCAATTCAATTCAATTAAAACAGAACGTGTGCCGTTGCTTCTAATTTAAGATGTTTGGGAAACATTTTATTTGACCTGTATTCGAGTTTACTTATGCAAAGTAAAATCGTACAGGCTGGTTAGGTATTCACAGTGTTCCAAATGTCTCGATCTAAACAAAAACAGTAATATCATATTATTTATAAAAACAACAAGAACAATACAACAACAAGTTATTTAACTTTTAAATGGCTATTTAATGCATACAAATAATCATAACGCTGTAAAATAGCCTAAGAAATCATTAAAAATCATGAAAGGTTAAAAATAAGTTAAAGGGCTGCCTTAAAACATAGGCCTTAAATATAACACTTAATTTAAGTATATTAATTATGTAATTTCATGCAACTTCGACATTTCCGCACATCATATTAATCTTCGGGATTTGGAAGCAATCATATAATACATTCGATCTTTACTTCAATAGGCCACTTCTAATACAAATCATACATGTAAGCAAACCACATTAAATTGAAGATATCAGTTTTGATTTCAATTACTTATATTTGCGAAATTGCAACAGTGATTGTGTAGAAAGACCACAAGACAAATGACCCACATGCACTAAAATGCAAATCTCTTAATATTATCTGTTTCTGGTGTGTGTGTAGGCAAGCATCCTAGTACATGCCAACATACTAATCAATTATTTGTTAAATAAATAAAATTGTTAATCGTATAGCTACAGTCGACGTCTTTGCTTAAGGACAAAAAATAATCAGCCATAATAAATACCTCTCAATGCGCGACACCTTACATCCTATAGGAGTGTAAATTAATACATATTAGATAAGGATACTGTATCCTATTAATAATTAAAAGCAATTGGTGCAAGTTATTTTAAAAGTTATGCTACTACTGGCCTACCCATTAGGCCACTATCCGCTCCATTTCTGGGTTGGAATTGTTCAGATCCTGCTCAATATGCTTTAAACAAGGTCTACCCAACCGTGATCCATGAGCTATAACATCCTATAACATTTTCTATTCAACCCTAATTTAGTACACTTGATTCTAATAATTAACTGGATAAAACGCTAAATCAGGTTTTTCCACAACTGGGGTTGGAGAGAACATTCAGGACAGTAGATCTCCAAGTACAGGGTAGGACAGCCCTGCTTTAAACAATGACTCGATAGCGTGCCGTCTTCAACTTCCTGATATGTTCATGTATCCACCACCAGAGGATGTCATCCTCCTTCTCACCGGCGTGCTCAGTCACAATAGCCCAAATTCACTACCACATTGTCCCACCTAAACGTTCGTCTATTTACAGCCGCTTTCTTTCTCTTGTTTAGTTACAAGGAGGAAAATTATAGACACTCACAAGGGTGGACAAAATCTTGTTCGATTGTAAATTATGTAATGTAAATTATTTAGGATTAGTAAGAAAAAAAACTGATCTCACCCTTTTCATATTGATAACACGGATTACATTTTATATTTTCGTGTTGTTTCGTGTTGTAAAATGTCGCATGCTATAGAGAAACCATATTATATTGGCAATGGTTAAGGTTAGGCAACACCTTACAGGAAGGGTTAATGTTAGGCAAATCTCCAGTGTGGTTAAGGTTAGGTGTAAGGTTAGATATGGGTTTGGTGTATGTATAACACGAAACAATTAGGTGTACCTATAGAAAATTGAATTTGGTGCACGATAAACACAACATCGTGTTATGCATTGGGGTGGTCAGGCTGGTATACACACAATAATTAGCTACTTTACAATTTAATGCGTACAAAATAAGGCCAATGACAATAGTAGGCTATAGCCTTGTGAAGATATTCATAAACACCCACAGCATACATAGTAGAGATCCAAAACCAATATCGTGAAACATTTAAGTAACATTGTTGAACTGTGGACAAGCAATAAGTGAGGCCAATACTACAATATTTTGGCAGTTTGGTTTATAAAATGATAAAGCTTAACTACGTGGTTAACGTGGAAAAAAACGTTACCGTGTAAAAAGCCTTTAAAATATCTGGACACGATATACGTAGAAAATAATTTAAACCTGGGATGATGGGAATGGATATTAATAAAACCCACCCAAATATAAAAAGCGATTGTATACAAAACAAAAGCTGCTGTGGAAAGATGTGAGTGTATTAACCTACATATTTAATTAAAATAAATTTGAGGTATACGTACCTATCTAATACGTTAAAAATCTTTAACAATGTGTGTTATTTCTTATGGATTGTTTAGAATGTTTGTTTGATTTATTTTAATTCAAGAAATCGTACGTTTTTAGATCGTTTCTCCATTAAAAGTAACCAACAAATTATTTAGGCCGTGCTATTTTAATATTTTCAGTTGATTAACGTGTGGTAATTTATGATCATTTTAATGCCTCCTTGGTGTATGAAGGTATCCATTTATATCAAAACAAATTCCTGGGTGTTCGAAAACTTTTGACAGGTACGGTATATAGGCTGGCTGATTGAATACACACACACACAGCCTATGTGACCCAAAAGAAAAGAAACAGTCTAAATACCTTTCAAAATGACTTCAATGACAACGTCTGCTTCCCTTTAAGGTCGATGTATACATTTCATATCCAGCACACAGGCTTACGCAGCTCATACTTGTCGGTGTTAAACATAAATGACATAAGATGTCAAAGACTTTTGCTGTTACTCATGCTTAAAATACTTCACATTCGCTATGACGACTGCGAAACTACATGCTGTATAATTTAAGGTCTGGCAAGATTACTTAAAATACAGTCAGACTAGAAAAACAAACAAACAAACAAACAAACAAACAAATATATTCGTTTGTAGCTCGTTAACCTATCTGGTTTATACCAGAAAAAAATAGATGGCAACACTGCCTGTTTGTTTCTATGCACAAGCGTTTAGTCAAGGTCAAAGTGACTAGACACGGTCAAGGGTAGCCAAAAATTACAGACACAATAAATTAATTCTGATGTTGCATTCCTTTATAATACACAGTCCCTAAAACTCCTGCAATACTTCACAAAAGTTAATTTGACAAAATGCACAGCTATTTTCAAAAGAAAAAACAAAAAAGAAAAGGCTTGGCCAGTTATACTGAGCATGGGAAATAATCTAAACAGACGTCCTGATTGTAGGACGCTGTCAGCGGTAGCTACGTTGAAAATATATTTTACCATGCAAACAATTACTTCACACTGAATAAAGGTTAAGCTAAAGCTACACTATAGACCCACCCTTAGAAAACGGTGGTATGTTAAATAGCTTTTTGGTTAAAGTAGTTCAAATCCAAAGTACTTAAGATTTTGAATAAGATAAGTAAGAATTCAAATTGAAATAAAATATAACGTTGGATTCATACAATAACACAAGTGCTTATAACTTAGATATTAAACAAAACAATAAATTGATATTTTAATAATAATAAAAAATAAACATTCCTCTATTTATCTTGCTGCATACGTCAATACACACACATTGACCAGCCAGGGTGCCCATGCTGACTCCTGTCCACGGCTGAAAGCGTCTACAATGGGCACGTGAGCACCAGAGCTAGATCACGGAGCAATGGTGGCCTGGTCTAATGAATTACCTTTTCATTTACAGCATGTGGATGACCGTGTGCTTCCCTTACCTGGGGAACACATGGCACCGGGATGCACTATGGGAAAAAGGCAAGCCAGCGTATAGGCAGTGTGATGCTTTGGGTAATGTTCCGCTGGGAAACCATTGGTTCCTGCCATTCATGTGGATGTTAGTTTGAGACGTACCACACAGTAAGCATTGTTGTAGACTATGTACACCCTTTCATGGACACAGTATTCCCTGATGGCATTGGCAGGATAATGTGCCCTAGAAGCATCATGCACCTATTTCTTTTTAAGGGGGCACAGTGTGCACAACACACAGAAACAGGTGCCCACAAATTCTGATATTAAAAGGAAAATCAACTTGGTTTAAAAATCGGAGGGGTCACGTGCCCCCTCAGTTTCAATGGGCATGACACCTCTGATGTGCCCTGCCACAAAGCAAAAATTGTTCAGGAATGGTTTGAGGAACACAACGGCGAGTTTAAGGTGTTGACTTGGCCTCCAAATTCACCAGATATAATTCCAATCGAGCATCTGTGGGATGTGCTGGACATACAAGCAGTAGGACAGAGATCCTCCAAGTGGAAGTGACGAGTCTGTGGCAGCTGTGTGGCAGCCGTTAGAGAGGTGTCGGTCAGTAGTCAGAACATTGAGGAGTAGTGTGTGGCAGTCTGTGCAAGAGCTACGCACTGGCAGGCAATTTGTGGCACTCGTCAACACTCTTTGGCAAGACTAAGCATTTTATCTACTTCTGAGAAATTATGCCATATTGTAGGCCTAACGAAAACAAAACCCTAATAATTTGTGATACTAGGCTATGCAATTTACACTAAGCCAACTAAACTGGCTAGTTGAACATCAACTCAGAAGAGTTTACCCAGGGTTGCTCGGGGACCAGCTGCCGTGAATCATTTTCATGCCGAAAACTAAACCGGAAAGCTACCCTTTTTGATAAATAACACAGTATAATGTTTACCTGGGTTTGGTTTAGCTATATTCCTTGATAAATATAATTTTGGAGACAATGTAATTAAATGAAATACATTAAATATTGTAAATGGCTTTTTCTGTCTACATCCCGTCATTTTAGCTTTCCTTGGTCAGAACAATGGATGTGTTAAGAGAACCAGACGAAGCCACGTTCATTCGAATGAAAGTTGCTCAAAAGCACATGAAGCAACCACAGACAGTATAAATGAACGGACAAAGCCTTGCGTTCATTCCTATGGAGAGCAAGTGAAGTCAATTAGAAGCACTTTTACTATGCAGCCTCATGCTGAGCGTGATGACGTAGATGTGACATGAGCAAAGTGTCTGAACATTGTAATTCTTCTTGTAGCTTTGCCAAGAGAAATCTGAATGATTCAGAATCTTGCCTCTTGCAGAAATGGAGAGTGTGAGTCGGAGTTGTCCATGAGCGTAAGAGCAGTGTCAACCTTTGGTACGTATTTTGATGAATTATTTTGTCATTTTGACTGTATGCCTCCACGTCCCTCGGATTGCCTGCGAGCTTCTCCTGGACTATACGGTAATTTCTCTACTGTGCGACAGTAAGTCCTGTGGTTATGACACAATAATTAGCATATTTTTACAAAAACTACTGCTACGGGGCCATATCATGAGATACAAGGTAATGCAGCGTTTTATACATTGTCATGTTTCTTCAGTAATATACAATGGACAAATGGAGTCTTTAAATGCTTCAGATGCAAATTAATTTGTTGTCAAAGTGACCCTAAAATGAATAGGAGTCTATGGAATGATAACGAAGATCATGCCTTGTTAGCCTCAGAATCTCCCCATAGAAGCTTCAACTTCCAGGTGCAAGCCTTGCCCCTTGGAAGCAACCATGGAGCTCGATAATACCCAGATATTCCACATTGACTGGCCCAATGGACATGCGTACTAGCCACAGGCGGGGTGGCAGTGGCTCAGTAAGTCAAGTAGGTTGTCTAGCAACCGGAAGGTTGGTGAATCGATCCCTGGGTCCTCGTGACCAAATGTCAAGGTGTCCATGAGCAAGACACCTAAACCCAGCTGCTCCCGACAAGCTGGCTGGCACCTTGCATGGCTGACACTGCCGTTGGTGTATGAATGTGTGAATGAATGGGTGAATGTGAGGCTCTGTAAAGCGCTTTGGTGGCCATTGTTGGTCAGAAAAATGCACTATATAAATGCAGTCCATTTACCATTTCAGACAAATTTCAAACAAACATTTAAACATGTTGTTATGACCTGAACCAGACGTCGGATCGGGCCGCATTTTTCTGTCCGTGCCCAGCCCGCGTCCGACAGAGCGGTAACCGAACTCGACCAGAGACCAACAAGTGTTAAGATATTTTTGTCCGAGCCCGACAAGGGCCCGACACTAAAAAATCTAAATTTTTCTCATACTAATGAATGACACATAGGCCTATGTTTGTTTGTGTGGAAATCCCAATTTTATTAAGCAACTGTAGAAAAAAATTCGGAAATGTCAGATGAGCGCATCAGCGCACACGGGGCAACAAGCGCACGTTAACACAGGCGCGCACAAGAGGCCCAATCATATAGCCACTTGAAATTTAATTAACATAGGCTTACAAATGGCCCAAGCTAGCAGAACAAAATAAATAATATCCACACAAGAGTTTTATTAATAAAATTCAAATGAACACGAGTGTCCTGAGCAAACCCTACACAATAATCTGTTTTAAATTTAAAACATTTAATGCCTTATCGCGCTGATGTGACCAAGCCCGACCAGAACCCGAACATAATTTCTAAGTATCGGTCCGAACCCGGCCCGGCCCATCGTGTACCGTCGGGTCCCTTCGAGTCCCGTCGGGCTGAGATCGGGTATCCATCCTCTAACCTGAACACCTCCCAGTCTACGTCATCCAGTTTACTTTGAAGCGTGGCCTTCGATTGGTCGGACCAGCGTTTCAATTCCCTACTGACCGGTGGCACACGCAAAAACTTTTGTTTATATTCTGGTATTAACAGGGTGGAATTGTCATCTGATCTGCCAAATGCTGGTTTAGAAACAGCTTTGTAGCCCCTCTTGTATGGCAGTGGTCTAAGATATTTGCCCCACGAGTAGAACAAGTGACATGTTGTTAGAAGTTCAGCAGTGTTTTCTGGAGATTTATCTTGTTAGTCTCCTGCCATAATGAATGCTGCATCTGGGTGACTGAGTTGAACTGTGCGAAGCACCCCCTGTATATCAGACAAAGCCAAACCTGTATCCACATTGGGTGGGATATAGAACTTTGTAAAGATGATTAATGAGAACTCTCTGGGAACGTAGAAAAGGTCAACACTTGATGGTGAGGTACTCCAGGTGAGGCGAGCAGCCGCGGGAGAGAATAAAGATGCCGCTAGCCCCGCACCATTTGCGGTTGACCATAAGGCAGATGCCACCCCCCTTTGACTTGTTGGATGCTTCATTTCTACCCATGTGGAATAAGAGAAAGGAGTCTGACAGAGTCAATGCCTGGTCCGGCACCATGGGGGATAGCTATGTCTCTGTGAATCAGAGAATGATGCAGTCCCTCACGTCATGTTGGAAGGTGACCCTTGCTCTGAGGTCATACAGCTTGTTCTCCAGCGATTGCACATTGGACAGCAGGATACTGGGCAATGGTGGGCTTGTGTCTGAAGTCTATTCCGGATACCTTCCCTCTTTCCTCTGTGTTTCGTGGGCGCTTGTGAGTACGCCGGGCCCTTGGCCTTGCCAGGTAAGCGGAGTAGCTCTGCAGGCCATGATGGATCAGGTAAGAAGGTATTGCTCATTTGCCTTTTCATGTGTAGCAAAATGGCACTATCATATATTATCCATGCACCTGTCCTACGTACTAACCATGATGTAAAAAACAACCAAAAAGCTATATAAACGCACAGTATACGGAGCGATCAGGTAGGCGACTAGGCTGAACCGCGCCATCTTTGCGCGACTTTGTTTTAATGCGATCAACACATTCATTTGGTAAAATTTATGAAATAATTAGTTTCAATTTTACATCCATAGAATAAATCCTTCACAGAATGAGTCATGAGTCAGTGCCATCTGTCCATATTTTCATCTTGGATAGCAGGCGAGCTATTCAGAGAACAGGAACTCAGGAAAACCGTCAAATGAGCATGAGCATTGCATTGTGATGTGGGTGGCACAGTCCCATGGGTCTGTTCACGGTCATTATGCGTGTTCATCATGCCTATTATAATAACTCTGGATTCGGCTATTAGTGAATGTTCAAAACATTTAAAACGTGACATTTTCAACACAAATCCTTCAAGTGTTCGGGCTGGTAAATTGATGTACCCCAAAAACAACTATCAGCTGAAATACAGAAGTTTCTTTCGCCATGAAAGTCTATGGGAAAGTCTTTTTGGGCCACCAGGGTGCAGGGCCACTGTTGGCCGCTAAGCCCATGGTTGCTTCAAGACATGGCAGTGTTCCGGGGAGCTTGGGTCAGAACAGTTCTTTAGCCTACAGGCAGGGGCGCAACTACCCAGTGTCAGAGGGGTATGCAGCAACTATTTTGGTGCCCCCCCCAAAAAAAACAAATAAATAAATAAATATGTGTGCCGGACATCATGTATGGGCTTTAAATAATAGCCTAAAGGTTTATTTTAAAGTATATCAGCCACTGTAGGCCTAACATAATTATAGATAATTATATGGTATATATAATTATATATATATCAGGGCTTGACATTAATGGTTGCCCAGTTGCCCTTGGCAACCAAATTGTGACAAGTGGCAACCTAATCATCATCCCTAGTTGCCCCCGTGACATCGACGACCTCATGTCTGTCTCATTGACATATTGTCAAACAAACATTATGTTATAAATATTTTATATTAGTTTTTCCATATTAACAATATTAAGAAATTAATCTACTGCCATCAAGTGGCTCCCTCTACACTTCCACCTAATGTTAGACCTACCTGTTGCCTTCCCCTGTCTTTCCTGATCCACCATCCTCACACCTGAATGAAATGAATTCACTGTTAAATATAGCAGCCTAAAGTCAATTCTTAAATCAGCCTAGTGCTGGCATCAGATGGTTAACCAGAGATATTGCACAAGTTGTGTTTTCCAGCTTCTTGTCATTTATTGTGCATGCTAACTTATATTTACCAGTCGTTATTTTACCTTAATTAAATTGAGATATGTCATGCATGGGATTAGTACCATAGGGTTTAACCAAAATCTAAATGTAGCTATCAGCAATATTGGTTTGCATTAAACTAGCCATAAACACTAATTTATCTGCTAGTGTTAGCAAACACTAGCTAGTCTGAGAACAGTCTGTTAACATGAATATTTGCCAGCATCCAAGTTTGGTAGCAAATCTATGCATGATTCCATGGTATACCAGTGTTATTGCATTAGATATGTTTTCCAGATTCTTGTCATTAATTGTACATGCTACCTTATATTTTCCAGTTTTCAGCTCAGCAACCTCGGTTGTGCATTTTCTAAGCTAGCCCAAAAAAAACATCTGGCTGCTACATTTCCAAATGCTGGCTAGTCTGTTAACATGAATATTTGCGAGCCTCCAAGCACAGACGTCAAACTTTAAATCCTACCTGTTGCCATTCACCATCCACTTGTTTAACTGCTGTCGCATCCCTTGACATGCCATCTTATTTTCACTCTTTCTTTTTCTATTTTTAGCCCCCGACAGCTTTTTTGCTTTATCCATCTTTTTCCATAGATGACAACTCAATACTCGTAAATGCTCGCTCAGCGCTCACCGCGCCTCCCGCTCCCTCTTCTATGTCAAAATTCTATGACGGAATCTAATGAGATAGGACGCCTAACTCTAGCCTGTTAGTCCTCTAAAATGTTATACAACATTGAGCAAATGCAGAAATGATTTAGAAACACACAACAGCAGCTACATATAGAAAATACCATATTTATATTTGTTATTTTTTTATTTTTTACCATCGCTTTGGCGCCCCCATGGTGCTGCGCCCCTATGCGTCGCATATAGCGCATACCCACTTTTTGCGCCACTGCCTACAGGCTACCGAAAAGTTTTTCACACACAACAAGTTTGAACATTTTCTCCCATAAACACATCAAATTTAGTGGATGACTGGGTTGGACTTAAATGCGGGAAAGCGGGATCGATTCTTAACACTTATAATTTTACTATTTAGATCCTCCCAGTGGCATCGATGAGACTGTGGCAACTGCGGCAGTCGTCAGAGAGGCGTTGTTAAATAGTGAGCGCACTGACTGGTCTGTGGCAGCTGCGTGATGGTCATCAGTGGCAGTCTGTGCAGGAGCTAGGCACTGGCAGGCGATCTGTGGCACTCGTCGACACCCGAGCTGAGCGGCACCACAGTGACTACCTGTCATCAGTTTATATTTAAATATACATATATATATAAAACCATCTAAATAAAATAAGAAAATTATACAGAAAAATAATGAAACCTTTTATTTACCTATTGTCAAATCAAATATAAAATATGAAGATTCCCTGTTAATAAAATAGAGAAAAACCTTCCGTCCCTTACAGCTCAGAATAGCAGAAGGGCACAAAAAGGATGTACTTTTTATAACTACAAACAAATACAAAATAATGTTTTAGGAATAGTAATTTTCTTTAGGAACTAGCATATTTAATCTAGCAGTGGACAACTTCCTCTTAAATAAATACAGAATATAGAAAACGGTATCAACATTTAACAAATGCATATTATGGATAAAATAATAGTGTGTATTTTTTCATAGGTTGGTTATGTTGTCCCTGTGTTATTCCTGTGTTCAGTATAACATTTATATAAAAAGCTATTTAAAATAAGAGCTATTTAAAATTTGTGCAAACAGAACAAACTCGTGAAAGGTCTTATTATTTTTTATTTTCATACGCATACACATAAACCCAAACAAGAAGATATACATATTTTGTCCTCCCTAAAGGAGGCAGCAACAAGAACTTAAAAAAGTGGAAGAGTCAAATCACACATGGCTTCCCCTAAACACATAGGAGTCAGCATACAATACACTAGCATAGGTTAATATCTTAAAGGTACAGCACATAGTACAACCACTTAGATCCGCTAAGTGCGACAGATTATTTAGACACTCAGGAGCATGCGCAGACTGTACATGCACAAGACATGCACACATAGCGTGTCTGAATTCCAAGATAGCAAATTTAGAAGAAGAGTTGGAACTGAAAACTGGAAAATGTGCCAACACTTGCAAATTACACAAATATTGTGTTTCCCCAGTAATATTGCTGATCTAAACAAATGAACTACACAGAATAATATTTCAGGCTGTTTTAAGCCAATTACTGTTAGTCCAGTGAGGAGAAAAAGACTACCGTGCCGGAGTAGGTTTGAGGCTAATAAATAACAAGTGATATTTTTAAATATAATAAATAACGTGCTACGTGAGATGAATTGTGACTTGGAATCTCCCATGGCAAGAGGTTTTGCGGTCATTCATGCAGATCAATGAGCAAGATTTACAGCTGGCGATGCAAACTAAAATCAACCCCAATTTGCTCACAGTTCAGCTCACGTAGCACAGAGTTTGTGGTTCGACTGGTTGAGTCTGTTTTCCGAAGATGGCGCCTGGCTGTATACATGAACGATACTGTCTTTAAAATTTATTTTTAATAAACTGTCTGTACACTTAAAAATGTTTCACTGCTTCAGTTTGTATGTAGGGACCCTCATTATGCTACCGTGGAAGTGTGGTGCTATTTTGAGCCTTGTTAGTGGTATAAAATAGCGATTTATTTTTACTTCATTCATGCCCTTACAACTAGCATTATCACATCACAGAGAACAGTTGAATCTGTACCAATGTGTTGAGGTTCATTTTGTGCCAGAGTTGTCCTTTAAGGTTCTTCAAATATCAATAGATTATCTTAAACCATGAGCCTAAACCTTATTGTAAAAAAGGTTTTCAAATTAGGGTCTACGACTTAGATTTTAGATTAGTTAGCTCCTTTTAGCTTTTGTATCTTTTACTTAAGTATAATTAGAATCTTTGAGATTTTGATTAGCTTTTTGGAACTTAAATACGGTTTCCTTAAAATCACAATAGCGACTTAAAGATGATATATATTTCATTTTATGTGTAAAATCTTGCAAACATCTAAGTAACAAGAAATGTTGTAACCATTTTGTGCAAGATTTTGTTTTAACTAAGTAGGAGTCTAACTCCTGCCACATGTCCTTATCAAAGAAGGTGTATCTCATGTCTGTGCCAATGACAGAGTCATCACAAAGCCTAGCCAGTCTCAACAAAGACCTGTAGATGGACATTCAATATTACTTTTGGGCCAAACAGAGATACTTTGAAAAGACAGGGTGTACACATTTGATGTGTTGCACCCACAGGGTGAGCATCCGGTTTGGCAAATTGACGCAAATGAGGAAGTGCCTTAAACTGCATTCTATCTGAATTCCAGCTGGGGACGATACGTCTGGTTGCAAAAGAGCTTGGTTTCTGTAGTAGTCTATGAGAATGAGAGACACTTCTTGATTTATTACCTCAGTAAACATTTTCATAATGAGTATATGGTCGCTATATTTCAGCCTTCGGCAATATATAATTATGTTGGTTTTCTGAATTATGGTCTTGTTGATTTTAAAATCGGCGATAAAGCAAAGGGGAGTTTAGGGCGTGGCTATGGTGTTCAGTTGTACGACAAGACACTCAAAGGAGTTGGCAGTTCAGTTTTTCCGGAATGTATTTGCTTTAAATTTTGTTTTAATACTGTTTTTCGTTAGCATCCCAATTAATATCAGTTAGCTAGTAAGATTACTGCTCCCACTTGTCTAAAATCATCACATCCCCAACCAAGATGTCTGTGTCCTTAATGGCAAATTCAATGACCCAAATCAGATCTTCACAAACCAATGGGTGACGTCACACATGGTTATATCCAGTGATTTATTTAATCTATGGTTGCACCCCAGAGTAACTGGAAGATCCCAGAGATTGCTGCAGTTAAGGCTTGAAAGCACTGCAGCTAGTGATGAAGTGATGCAGAGGAGAACCATGGCAGAGAGAGAGTTAGGAGTAAGGGGTAGATGTCATGAGGGATAGATGTCAACAAGTCAACAGACTACCGTCAACAGACTACCGTCAACAGACTACCGTCAACAGACTACCGTCAACAGACTACCGTCAACAGAGAACCGTCAACAGACATCCGTCAACGGGCATCCCCGGACCATGAGGAACATCATGCAGAAATACCCAGAGGGGAGTTATGTAGAAATACTACTGTTGTTGAAATTCTGTTGCGAATTACTCAGACAAATTTAATTAAGTATATATATCTATCTGAAAATATAGGAATTTAGTTTAAGGATTTAGAAATAACAAAGTCATTTGTTTGTTAACTTTAATGTCTATTTTGAGATGATGAAATTTAAAAAGACTTTTGATAGTTAACAAAAGAATGCTAGTTGAGAAGATGTAAATATGAGAATTAATATATAGCTTAGTGTAGGATAGAATTACAAAGAGGTATCATTGTGTTACCATGATTTGATTGTGAGCTTAAGCATTGTTTTCTCTTTTGTTCCAGAGGTATCTCACATGGGACATCTTTTCTCAAATGGATGAAAACTAATTGGACTTGAGAGTTGAAGCAACCCCTGTTTTGATCTTCCCTAGTAGCACTGTTTATTTGGTTTATTTTATTTAGGTTTCCACACAAAAATGACTGGAATACTTACATGGATGATGAAGTTCATCACAATATATACTGACAGTGTGAAAGAATGATAATATGGAGTTTCTAGAAGAAGAACCCACTTCCAAGAAAAGAAAACGGTTTCGGAAGAAAACAAGAAGAACACAGTCTTAAGAGAGAGACAGTGTCAATAAAGAAGATAAAAGAAAATACTTTGTGAAGCAAAGTCAATGATTAAAACTTTTGACCAGTGGGTCTGAAGACATGAACTAACAATGAATGATGAGGATGGACAATGTCAAGCCAGGTGCTAGGGGAAGTGTCTAGGGGTTTGCTCACACAAGTATTTAGACTATAGTATACATTTGGATTAGATGTTTCATACAACATGCCAAGATAGAAAGTTGATATGTAGAACTAGCTGATAATTAGAAATAGATTAGATTTAATCAAACTATCTGAAATTTAACAGAAGAAGAGATAATTAGATATGTACTTGCTTTTGTACACATCTTAGTTGAGTGGTAGTTAGCACAGAGAAATTATAGATTACAATTTAAGCTAAGAATGAGTAAACAACAATTGACTGACAACCAGAATATGTTTGTCTGTAATGAACATAATGTAATGTGACTGTTTTCACATCTGCTTACACTGACATATACGTGGATGAAGACAACAATGACTTAAAACAGAACTATTCAATCAACTACATGTTTATGAGTTTTGCTGTTAGCAACTATGTTCTCAGATTTGTGGAACTATAAATTCTCAGGTTGTCAATATGTATAATGAAATCTGTACCATGCATGAGAATTGTTATGAATACCCATGTATGTTTTCTTTGATGATGAATTGTTCATCCGGCTTGTTTCCAATGATTCCAAACTTAATCTGTGTGAGAGTCACAGACCCTGTTTATACAAGTGTCCCATTGAGAAGTAGCAGATTCTGAAACATATTTGAAATATATTTGTTTTGTAATTTCTTATTTTTATTGGATGTTTTAGGTTAATGACATATCTACAATGCCTTATACTTGCAATGATTCTTCCAAGAAAATTGACTTATTTTTGTTTAAAACTTGAGCAATTGTTTAAAAACTGAACAAATTGCTTTGTAATCATTATGTTATTATATCGAATTACTTTGTAATGTTTTCCCTTAACTGCCAAGGGGGTTGAAGGGCCAAAAGGAGGGATTGTTGAGGAAAGAAATTCTATATGAGCATGTTAAATAGAGTTTAAACATTTTAGAATTGTATAACTAGATGTGTTTTATGCACCTACGTTTCCGAGGCCTGTTAGAATATTCTGAGGCCTGTTATGTAATCTGAGTGTAGACTGGGGCTTTTCCTCTCTGGGAGGGAGAGTTCCAAGGCCGCTCAATGACACAAGAAGGCTCTGTGTGGATCTTGTTGTTGTAAAGATGAGCATGGGCTTTTTCCTCTCAGAGGGAGGGGCAGCTGGGTCAGTGTGAAACAGTGGACCATGATAGAGAGGCCATCAATGGCTGTTCTCTTTATTATAAACATCAGAATAAGCTTATGACTTATGTCTTATAACTCTATTATCTACTATATATTAGACTGTAATACAATCACAGATTTAATGCATGCTTGATGCCATTCAAACTAACAGGATGTTACTAACAGGACAGGAGACACAGAATATGGAGGACCAAGTCTGCCAATATAATAAATAAATAAACAAATAAATAAATAAATGAATATATGCATCAATAGAAATATTTATACATAAAAATATACAGATATAAAATTATACATTTATTAATCAATATTATTGCCCTATTTATTTATTATTTATATTAATTTATTTCCATATTCTTTTATTTCTGTATTTATTTATTTCCATATATATTTATTTCTGTATTTCCACATCGTTAAGCTACTGAGGGGGCTGGACTTCATTCAGCCATAGCAATCAAGCCAAGAGCGGGAGATTGAAACAGATTGTCAACACTAAAAACACAGCTGGGGAGGAACCAAGGGTTCAACACGGGGTTGGTTTGTAGTATAAAGGGATTCTTTCACCAACATCAAAAAGAGATGGAATGTCACAAACAGACAAGCCTACTAACTATGCCAACTAGTTGCGTTTTTGTGGCTTCGGTGTCACCTGTTGACTGTGCTCCGTCAACTGCCGTAGCTTGCTCTCTCGCTCCGTCGATCTCTTAGTTTCTGTGTGTGTGTGTTTACGACAATAGAACATTGCACTGGCAGTTCCATTCTTTGATGAAATGGGTAAGCTACAACATAGAAGAGAGAAACTGGAACTGGTATCTGATCCTATTAACTGCAGAATCCATCTTCAAAAACAAAATATAGTATCTATGTTTTTGGATTGATCTGCCCACCCCTATTGCGTGTGTAGTGAATGGGTTTGCCAGGCAAAGTGAACGAGTTGAAATAACGCGAATAGACTATTGCCTAAACTCAGTAGTGGTGACTATCCACATCTGTTGTCAGTCCGGCGTGGTATTTCTAGCTAGTGGGAAAGGTATGTATTCACAATGAAATTCAGACGTTGATTTGAGCCCCACCGCTGTGTTGATTATCCCGATTGTAGTTTAGCCCCCCAAAAAACTCTGACGCCGCCACTGATTGGCAATGTATGAGAAGGGCATCCGACTGCTCTGGCCGAAAAATTAAGTCAATGATCACACTTCATCCAAATTTCGACACTGCAGGGTCAACTTCTGTGTCGTTAGATGCTGATTACGGCAATAAACTTTCAGCTAGACTCTCCACGCAAAAAAGTAAATAATCAAATAATAATCCAAGCTAGCATTTTCACCTAGGTTAGCCAAGAGATTGTATGAAGCCTACTAACGTAGTCATGGCATAGATGAACAGTACCCAAGGCTATATAAGCCAGCTCCTATTGTTATTCGGCACTCTTTCTGAACCCGTTTTTGTTTGCCTTGTTGGTGAGATTCCCTGTGCCGGGACGAGAAGTAGTTTACTAAACATCCTATGATGAACCTGTTATCCTGACTGTTTCACATTCCAAAATGGTGGGCAGCGGGATATGGTCTTAGCCAGCTGTCCCTGAATGATGAATATGTCCAATTCACATATCTAATTCAAATGCTGTTATAATTATAACTCGACCTATTGATCTTTGCAATACACCAAGTAATAATAATAATAATAATAATAATAATAATAATAATAATAATAATAATAATAATAATAATAATAATGTTAGACAAAGCATCATTATCAACATTTGTTATATTTTTATATTTCCATAAATCTACTGCACAGAACATTTAAATATTTTTTTCTTCTAAAAGATCTCCCCAGAGTGGATAGATGAAATTAACGTCAGGAGACTGTGATGGCCACTCCTGAACCTTCAACTTTTTCTGCTGTAACCACTGAAGGGTCAACTTGGCCTTATGCTTAGGGTCATTGTCATGCTGGAAAGTCCAAGAGCATCCCATGTGCAGCTTTCATGCAGAAGAATGCAAATTTTCTGCCAGTAATGTTAGATGACATGCTACATTCATCTTGCTATCAATTTTCACAAAGTTCCCCATGCCTTTGGGGCTCACACACCTCCAAAACATCAGTGAGCCACCACTATGCTTAACAGTGGGGATGGTATTCTCTTCACTATAGGCCTTGTTGTCCCCTCTCCAAAGTTAGCGCTTATGGTTGTGACCATAAAGCTCAATTTTGGTCTTGTTACAGTGTGCCAGAAACTATGAGGTGTGCCAAGGTGTTTTCAGGCATATTGTCACCTGGCTGTTTTGTGACACTTGTCGCAGTAAAGGCTTCTTTCTGTCAACTCGACCATGTAGCTCATTTTTGTCCAAGTATCATCATATTGTGCTCCTTGAAACAACCACACCGACTATTTCCAGAGCAGCCTGTATGTACCTGTGGGTTTTTCTTTGTATTCCAAACAATTAATCTGCCAATTTTGTCTGAAACCTATTTTGGTCTACCTGACCTTGGCTTGGTATCAAGAAATCAGAGAATCTTCCACTTAATAAGTGATAGAACAGTACTGACTGGCATTTGCAAGGATTTGGATATCTTTTTATATCCTTTTCCAACTTTATGCAGTTCCAGTACCTTCTTACGCAAGTCTTTTGACAGTTCTTTTCTGTTCCCCATGGCTCAGCATCTAGCCTGCTCAGTGCATTCTTGTGAGAGCTAACAAACTCATTGACTATTTATACACAGACACTAACTGCAATTTAAAATGCCACGTGTGGAAAATGAACCTTTCCTTGCCATTTTAACCTGTGTGTGTCACCCTGACTGTCTGTACAACAAGGCCAAACATTCAAGGGTATGTCAACTTTTAATCAGGGCCATTTGTGTGATTTCTGTTATCAGAATTGTTTACAAAGGAGCCAAACAACTATGTGATAATGAATGGATTCATATGATCACTATTCTTACATAAGTCAGATTTTTTGCATGAACAGTCATATTGTCAAAATCAATGCAGGCATTTCACAATTTCTGCCAGGATATGCAAACTTATGAGTACAACCCTATGTTAATAATTATTCCACCATATATGCCTATATAGGTTATAGAGCCGGACCGATATATCGGCGAGCCGATATTATCGACCGGTACTAGGCATTTTCCAAACTATCGGTATGAGCATTTATAATTACGGATAAATGAATATTTAAAAAATAAAATGAAAACCTGCCTCTGCTGGATTGGAGCTATTGAGGACTGACTGATTCAGTACACTACCTCATACTGTATATAGTTTATATTTTGCTGTTGTTATTTATCAGAACATTTCCAGTCTTGTTCAAAGTTATATTTATGACGCTTACCAAGTCTATTAATACTGTTCACTTACCACAGTTAACTTAAGTTTGTATTTTATACATTTTATTTATCAGAACTTTAATATATTTTGATTTTCCTCTGTTTGGTGGTGACAATAACACAAAAAAGTTTATTTTCAAACTGCATTTTCACATAATTTTAGTGAAGACTCAAAAACAACTACAAATAACAAATGTTAGGGAAATCTGTTCATGTTTTGTTACACATTTTTGGATTTAAAGGTACAATATGTAATATCAATCAAAACAATAACAAAATACATACTTTGCATTGAAAGAAAACATCACTATACATATATTATATATATTTCTTAGTGGTGTACTTACATTATCCTAAATGTTTCCACCAACTTTCAAATCCAGAGAAATTTGTAATTTAATTTGAAGACACGGGACGTTTCTTTTTGTCGCCCGTCAATGACGTCATATAATATAGTTGCTCTAAGTTCCAGGGAACTGCCAAACATAACGTGAATAAAGTTATAATATTTTTAACAACACATTACTTTGTCAGTG
>JACXGM010000129.1:0-65789 GCA_016801145.1 Umbra pygmaea
TAGGTACCAATGCTAGACAGATCCCTGTAGGTACCAATGCTTGACAGATCCTTGTAGGTACCAATGCTAGACAGGTCCATGTGGTTGCCAACTTCAGGCCAGCCCCCCGACCACCACTGAGGCTGAAGCATGCCCTGTGCCTCACTGTGCCTGTCTAACCCCGGTTCCTCTCTCTGTCTTTCTCCTCCTTCACACATTGCATGTGACTGTGTCTGCTGTGACTCTCCAAGGGGTTAAAAGGATACACAGGGGAGAAGGTAAGTCTATAGGGACGTCTGCAGGGGCCAGCCAACCCAACAAACCTGCAGGGCTAAAGCAGGGAGTGAGGCTTTGGCAGGCTTAGTGGGTGGTTGTGTCGGTGTTGGTTAGAAGCACACACTTGTTCACTACATATTAGACCATGTAGAGGTAATAGTTTAAAGGGATTCATTTCATTTAACATGTTTAAAGGACGTTAGGGTAACATTTAAAAAAGCATTTCCCACCCTGGTTAAATTACCCCTGGTTAAATTAGTACTTTTGTTTTCCTTCCAATGAAACAGAATAGTAAGGAATTGTCACATATGAATCTCAGAGTTCTAATTTAACGCTCCCTGTAGAAAGTTGAGAGATGTTTATGGAGACCCCTTAAACAGGTCGCACTATACATTTCAGAGAGCTACGACTTGACAATGTACATATAAGGATGACGAATCTGCATCGCTGGCAGCATCGCTATGACAGCTTGTTTCCATCAGGAAGGTATACCTATAGATGGCTTATCGTAATCCGACTACGCAGACGGTTTCAGCCCACTAAATGGCCACAGTTGCAAAAACGTTCAGATATTTTTTGCTTTCAATCAAATCCAGAAGCAACAGCTTTGCGGAGTCGCTTTCATCAAACCCAATGTGATTTGTGAGGTGCAGATCTGTATGTGGGTCTTGACAAAAAAAATGCATTGCGTTTACTGTCATTCTTTAAAGAGTAGCAAGCTAGCCAAACAGCTCCAGTATGACTCCACCAGTCTGCCTGCGGTGAAGAGCTGTTCTGTCTCAGGACTTATTGGTAGACTTCGGAGGAAACAGAAATAGTAATGTGACCACCAAAGACTGTAAACGGAGAACCAGACAACGGCACCAGCTTTGGAAGCTCGCTATAGATCCAGGTCCAAAACAATCCTTGGCTTTCCTCGTATTTCTCTGCATTAATTGTTTTAGGAGAGTCACACTGTGGCCTGTTTCCTTGTGTGGTTAACTCTGATGGAGAAACACACGGGTTAGACAGGGAGGCTGAAAATCTTCATTTAGTATGAAAACATCCTCTCCAGGAAAACGAAGCAAAGCCAGCACAAAGGGAATCGCTTTGCCCAGTTCAGACTCTGCAGCATTCATTTCCTTAATTGGTTCTGTGGGTTTGCGGGTGGGCTTTATGTATGGGACTGGGAGAACGACCGGTGAAAATGAAAAGAATAACGAAGTGTTTAAGAGAGAGTACTGATCACTGAGCACATGCCCTCACGCTGCTGACTACACATGGGTTTGGAAATATATAATATTAAAGGAAATTCATGTTAAACACTGTCCCTTGTTATTATTCATAGGCATAGATTGTATGTGTGTGTATTCGTTTTGGGTGGTTTTTGGTCACAGTTGTGATTTTCAAGGCTCTTGAAGTTTAACCTTTCCAACACTACAGTCTGATTTTCTCTTGTCCAGTATGCCAGATCGAGGTAAAACCATTGTTGAAACTGTAGAACCCTGCACTGTAGTGGCCTTGGAAAATAGTAGCATTTTTCACATCGGCTTGCCTTCTGGCCAGAGTAAGGCACAAGCACCATCAATCCAAGCTGTCCAGTAGCGGTGCGAGGCGACAGACCCACCTAACCAGAGTGTGAAAACAAATACTTCCTCTCCCGTAGTAGGCATTTGTTGAGAAACATTAAAATCACCTGCGTGCTTGACGGATGGTTGGGCCATCAAAGATGTCCCAGTGATAGGGTTTCTTGGGGGAAAGCTAATTAGAGAAAGTGCTGGAAACCTGAGCCAGCCCTGTCTGGCCCCAGTGGTTTCCAGGATTGTGCTGGGAGGGTCCGGGGGTCTATGCGGACAGGGCTGACATCGTGCAAATCACCCACTTTGTGCCAGAGGAGCCCAGAGGGGTTTCTCCTGTTTGTTCAGCAGTGCTGCTGACCTTCTACGCACTGCTGTCGAGGTTTAAACTATGACTGTGAAACTAAAACTTTTGATTCACAGAATTTGAAATAAAAACACTTGTGCTATTAAACATGTTCACTTCAAACGTGGGAAAGAATTACTTTACTATGCGTAGGTAGATTGTCTTTTTTTTCTTACTAAACATTTCCCATATTTACCTTTTTGTTCCTGTAGTACAGTGTATCTTATACAGAATTACTAAGGACTTATTATTTATACTCATTAGCTTGCTTGAAGTGGGGTAATATTCCATTATTATGTTCCTGTGTTTTGGCATTTTCTCACTGTCTGTCTATCTGTCTTTAGGGAGCCCCAGGGGAGCCAGGCATGTCTATCATTGGGCCACGAGGACCTCCTGTAAGTGTCTTCCCTTCATCTCAGACCTAACAAGCCGGCCTATTACCTCTTCGGTTCACTGCTGCCTTCAATCCTCTTTTGACCTCTTGAACAGATTTCAATTGTTTAAAAAAATATATTTTAAAGTCTTTTTCATTCATTTTGTTATTAATTAACAGATTTCTCATGTTATATTTGTAAGTATTTTAATTGAACATGGTCCGTCATGTGAATTACCTATTCATCTTTGCATTGCCTAATCTTAATTGTTCAGTTCACTCTCAATCTAGCGTTATTGCATTTACATCAACTAAAGTACATGTTACTTTGAATGTACATTTTGTAGATACTGAAAATGTACTTGTTGTAGATACTGTGAATGTGCATGTTGTAGTTACGCTAAATGTACATGTTGTACTGTATATACTGTAATTTACACATTGTACTGTAGATATTGTAAATGTACACATTTTACTGTAGGTACCATTAATGTACACATTGTAGGTACTGTAAATATACACGTTGTAGGTAGTGTAAATATACATGTTGTAGATAATGTAAATGTACACGTTGTAGATAATGTAAATGTACATGTTGTAGATACTGTAAATGTACACGTTGTACTGTAGATATTTGTAAATTACACATTGTACTGTAGATACCGTAAATGTATACATTGTACTGTAGATACCATTAATGTACACGTTATAGGTAGTGTAAATGTATACGTTGTAGATCATGTAAATGTACACATTGTAGATACTGTAAATGTACACATTGTAGTGTAGATACTGTAAATGTACATGTTGCAGATAGTGTAAATGTACATGTTGTACTGTAGGTACTGTAAATGTACATGTTGTAGACACTGTAAATGTACACATTGTACTGTAGATTCTGTAAATATACACATTGTAGATTCTGTAAATATACACATTGTAGATACTGTAAATGTACACATTGTACTGTAGATACTGTAAATGTACACATTGTAGATAATGTAAATGTACACGTTGTAGATAATGTAAATGTACACATTGTGCTGTAGACACTGTAAATGCACACGGATTACTGTAGATACTGTAAATGTACACGTTGCAGATAGTATACATGTTGTTCTGTAGGTAGTGTAAATGTACACATTGCACTGTAGATATTGTAATGTCCACGTTGTAGATACTGTAAATGTACATGTTTTAGACACTGTAAATGTACACATTGTACAGTAGATTCTGTAAATATACACATTGTAGATGGTGTAAATGTACACGTTGTAGATACTGTAAATGTACACATTGTACTGTAAATACCATGAATGTACATGTTGTATATAGTGTAAATGTACACGTTGTAGATAATGTAAATGTACACGTTGTAGATACTGTATATGTACATGTTGTAGATACTGTAAATGTACACTTTGTATGGTAGACACTGTAAATGTACACATTTTACTGCAGATACTGTAACTGTACACATTGTACTGTAGACACTGTAAATGTACACGTTATACTGTACATACTGTAAATATACATGTTGTACTGTAGATACTGTAAATCTACACATTGTAGATACTGTAAATATACATGTTGTACTGTAGATACTGTAAATGTACACATTGTAGATACTGTAAATGTACATGTTGTACTGTAGATACTGTAAATATACACATTGTAGGTAGTGTAAATGCACACGTTGTAATGTAGATACTGTAAATGTACACATTGCAGATAGTATACATGTTGTTCTGTAAGTAGTGTAAATGTACACGTTGCACTGTAGATATTGTAAATGTCCACGTTGTAGATACTGTAAATGTACATGTTTTAGACACTGTAAATGTACACATTGTACAGTAGATTCTGTAAATATACACATTGTAGATGGTGTAAATGTACACGTTGTAGATACTGTAAATGTACACATTGTACTGTAGATACTGTAAATGTACACATTGTAGATACTGTAAATGTACATGTTGTACTGTAGATACTGTAAATATACACATTGTAGGTAGTGTAAATGTACACGTTGTACTGTAGATACTGTAAATGTACACATTGTAGATACTGTAAATGTGTACATTGCACTGAAGATACTGTAAATATACAGACATTGTAGGTAGTGTAAATGTACATGTTGTACTGTAGATACTGTAAATGTACATGTTGTAGATACTGTAAATGTACACATTGTACTGTAGATACTGTAAATGTACACATTGTAGATACTGTAAATGTGCACATTGTAATGTAGATACTGTAAATATATTGACATTGTAGGTAGTCTAAATGTACACATTGTACTGTAGATACTGTAAATGTACACATTGTAGATACTGTAAATGTACATGTTGTACTGTAATTACTGTAAATGTACACTGTGTAGGTACTGTAAATGTACACGTTGTACTGTGGGTACTGTAAATATACATGTTGTACTGTAGATACTGCAAATGTACATGTTGTACTGTAGATACTGTAAATGTACACGTTGTAGATACTGTAAATGTACATGTTGTACTGTAGATACTGTAAATGTACACGTTGTACTGTAGATACTGTAAATGTACACGTTGTACTGTAGATACTGTAAATGTACACGTTGTACTGTAGATACTGTAAATGTACATGTTGTACTGGCCAAGTTCACCCAGTGAGTGGGGAGGCTGTGTCAACAGTGATTTCCTGAGTCCTGGCAAAGGGCTTGTCACCATCATCAGCTCTGTCAAATCTTTTGGGAGTTCCTGCAATAAGACTAGAATCAATTAAACATGAGGACAGTTGGGGAAGAAGAACAGGATAAAGTGTTTAAAAGGAGGGTAGTAGATTTAAATAAATTAAGCTTAACAGTCCTCTAACTCTTAAAGTATTCCTGGCACAAGAACCTAATAGGCCGTATTGTGTTAAGTTCCTAAGGTGAAATAAGACTTTTCTGCTCCAGTACCTTTCTGTTAGACAGACTAAAGGGGGGCTGTATTGAACCTCAATTGTGCAATTTCCTTCCTGAGAAGGACATGTTTTATTTTGAGGTGTTCTGGTTTTTGGACAGTGGGTTTACACCACCTTGTTATGGAGCCAATAAACTAGCTACTCAGGACGACCAGACATCTGTTTTTCAAATTGACGATTAGCCACATACCTGTATACCCAGTCCCCTGGTCCATAATAAGGCACTCCTAATGAACACCAGGCCACAGAGGCCTTCGGAGGAAGCCATGCCCAGTAGGAGAGTTGGTCCCACACAAAGTTCCAGGCAAGCAGGAGCACTTGAAAGGTGATTTCCCACAGCAGGTGAGGTCAACATAAGAGTCTCACATTTGACCTTAGGAAATGGTGAGGGGGTTGATTGGGTGTAGAGGTGGAGATTTGTAGAGAAAAGAGAGGAAATAACAGGTTAACCAGATGGCCCTTGGTATCTTCCCCTGTCTTCCACGCTGTCATTTCTCAGATGAGTATAGACAAGCAGCCTAACGCATCCTAGGGAAACAAAGGGAAAATACACCATATGTTATGTGACATTAGTTCTCATTTTTGATTGATATACACAATGGTGGATTCATACACTAAGCCACTGTTAAGGTTATTGTTGTTCCCATGCAGAAACTGCCAAGAGTGAAATTAAATGTGAATTTTTATTAGTTTTCTAGTGTAATTTCATTCAACTAAATATATTTTCACTAAACACCAACCACTCAGTCAGTTGACATTACATAAAGCTAAACATTCTCATTCTGCAAACTACAAGCTTGAAACATTTGAGAGGAACTTTGTTCTAGAGTGTTCCAGATCCTCTGGAACGTTCATTATGCAAAGCATGTAATAAGGCATGTCCTTCACATTCTTTCCAAAACATACATTCCCTTTGGGGGAGAGAACATGAACAACCCCCAAAACAACTCTAATCCTAGACATGCAATCTGTTTCATTAGGAACGTTCAGGTCTTCCTTGTATTTTTTTTGTTTTGACCTTTTGCTTTTGGGATATCGAATGGCTTCTTCTTTTCCCACAGGCCTAGTAGCATGTCCACACTCCCGGTGCAGAATGTTATCATCTAAGCATTTATATTACTCAATATTGACATGTACATATTCAGCTTGTTTAACATTTTCTCCTCTGCAGTCAATCTTTATTAAATCGGAACGTTCCATCCTTTGTTTCTTTCATTCCCCTTTAAAGTCTTTTCAGTGTTGTGTTTCAGCGTCTTATTTCCAACGGGTCTGAGTTAGTTGGTTTTCCTTCTGCAAACCCACACAGAGGGCTGTCCTTGCAGTTCACACTATCATTCCTTCTGTCAAGGCCATTTAGCGCTCTGCCCAAATGTATTGCTGTGGAAGAGGAGAGCATACCCTTTCACACTGACCCCCCCCTTTTAGTGGGCTTTCGTGTCAATCTTCCAGCCGAAAAACAACAGGCTTTAATTCGACTTCTACTTCTTACTCTCTTTAGGGACAGCCAGGAACCAGAGGCTTTCCAGGCTTCCCGGTAAGACTTTTCAACTTCCCCAGTTAGTCTTTATAGACTGTTAGAACGGTAGGCTACTGTTTTACAAGGTTCGCTTTACTATAGTTACAGCATCCACTGTTTTGACATTTGGATGCTGTAACTATAGTAATGCTCCACATTTCCAGGTTGGTGAAGTATATACAGTAAGTGCTTTGCTAATTGGTGTTGTTTTATTTGAAATGTTTAGCTGTAAGTCAACAGTAGAGGAGGGCAAAAAGGACATTGCCTTGATAAGAGTAATATCAATGTCCTCTGAACAATCAACCTATATGTATTTTCAGTTTAGTGGTCCCAGCCTTGGTCTATTAGCTTCTTTATCACTCCTAATTATTACTGTCTAATAGCATAGTGAACTCGTTGTTTTAAAGCTGCAATTTGTACTTGGTGACATGGCCTGTAAATGTGCGTTAGGGTTTGGAATGACATACAATAAAAACAAACAATGGTGGTGTCTCCTATTTCTCCTGGTAAATAGAATAGACTTTCAGGGGGGAGAAATATCAAACATCAAGTAGTAAAATAGTGAACTAGTCCTTTAATGTCTTCCCCTCTCTTTTAATCATAGGGTCCGATTGGGTTGGATGGCAAACCTGTGAGTATTGTCCCCAACTCCTGACAAAGTTTAAATTATTGTGTAATTGATGCACTTTCAAGAGCCCGGAATTCACCACCTTCTGTTCATCATGAGGATAATTAAGTTAATAATGATTAGGGTTATTATCATAATGAAATCTCCATTAGGATCATTATTGTTATTATTGGACTGAGGTTATAGTGTTATTGATATTTCTAAAACATTTTCCCAAGAATCTGTGTGAGCTATAGAATCCGATTTGATTGTTTTTACACAAGTTTACTCTTTTATGCTCACACAGGGACAAAACGGCTTGAAAGGAGACTTGGTGAGTATTGTTATGATTTTACACGGTTTTGAAGTTTATGTAAATAGAGAAAGCGTTGCTGTCTGTACTGATGCAATATAATCCTATATTTCCAAAAGACCTGAAACTCACACTCTTTATGAGTTTTGAATGGCTTATAAATATGATCACCGTAAATGTGCTTGTCAGTAAATTCTATACTTTTTGTTATCCATGTGACCATTTTAAGAGGTTGTTTACTTTGTTCCATGAATCAAGCCACTAAAGTCATTAGGAAAACGCTGTTGTGGTCTGATTTATGTAGTCAATATCAGGAAAGCAGTGGGCTGTCTGTTTGGTGACAGGGAGAATGTCGGCCCTTATTTAAATAATGTTTTCTGACGGGAGCTGTAATCCACTTTCAATCAGACACGGTAAAATGGACTTAAATACAACTCAGCGGAGTAAAGACAAACTAAATATTTTTGTCCATTCCATTGTGCTGTTTCTAAATCTTTACGAAGTATAAATAAAAAATATACCTCTAGATAGAGGGTATAAAAGACAGCGACTGAAACAGGCCAACGGTTGAAGAGCATCAATGGATGCATAAACGTTGAGCCGTTAAACATTCTCTCCAAAGTAAGCACCCAATTATGATTTATTTTGGCTTTAGATATACACATTCTTCCACTGAGGTGTCAGGGGATAACAACCTTGAGTTTCCCCATCACTCTGACACATTTATAGGCCTGAATGAATCCATCGGAGCTCCCTGTGAGGCTACTGAAAGAGGCACAGCTGCTTCTGAACTCCCCCCTTCACCTCCAGCCTCCATTCACTCTTTTATTGATAACTCATATCTGGAGACTTGCATCCTTTTATCAGTGACGAAGACGTTCACCTAAAGACTGTATATTCTTCTGGATTATGGTTATGTTCCCCCTTGAAGCTTTTTTCTAAGAGAACATCTACTTCTTCAGGCAAGCAGCCTGGATTTTATCAAGCCAGCTGCCGATTTTATGGTATTTTGTGTAAGAGAGCCATTACTCTTTTTTGGACTCGGGAAGTTATCATGAGGGGGTTTTGTTTTATTTGGGGGAATTCATGTTGGCTGTCTCTTGCTCGGAGCGTGTTTGGGGCACAGCTTTCCTACAGAAGCTCACACGCAGGGAGACTTCAGAGCCAATACAAATGACATGCCTGTCTGGGGGCAAGTGGTGTGGATAATGTTTGATTTTGATTAATGTTCGTTTAATGAGCTACTTTTACTCTCCTTCCATTGCCCACACCATAACAACTGTCAAGCAGTCTCTTAAAGGGTAGGCCATTCTGTTAAATGCAAAGATGAGGTCTCGCCAGCCTTCGCAATCCCTTTATCGAACTGCTTAGCATCAGGGTCACTACCGGGTTGTGTCCTAGCTGTGCCCTCGTCTTTGGTTCATTTATTAACAGCACTGACAGATGCTTGACAGCTTTCTTCTGGTCTTGATTTGTAGTTAGAGCATGGCTATGACAATTGACTGGTTGGGCTCCTTGGATATGTGTCTGTTGAACTCAAATGTAGTTGAGTTGGCCTCAAACATTTTTTGTTCTCGGTTTCATTCCTTTTAACATTTTAATTTTAATTTATACATATGTGGTTTAATCTGTTGATGACGGATTCGTATACTGTTTTACTTTTCAGGGTCAGCGTGGTCTCAAAGGAGTTCCAGTAAGTGCTTTTTTCTCGTCAGGTTTTGACGTTAGTTGATTACTGTGTCAGTCTCTGAAAACAATGATGTCATCCCTCTCTTGTTCGTCACCGTTTTCTTTCTACTAGGGTGAACCAGGACCAAAAGGAGAAAAGGTGAGGATTTCACTGACAATGAAGGACAGTTACATTTGGCCTTAATATAAATGTAATTTTAGTTGTATAATTTACAACTAGGAAACATAAAAATGCTTGCTGCAAAACTCTGCAAGGTTTTGGTGTGACTTATGAGACTAACTCGCTATCCATCTCTCTACAGGGCGTATGTGGAGACTACACCCACAGGGTGAGTGAATTATCCTGAAATATTACAGCAAAATTTACCTCATAATACAAATTCTGTATACCATGAAATGTTTGTGAATCTACAGTATAGGAACATACAGAGCTATGATAATGTGCTTCCTTGTAGCGTCGCAGGGATCTTGGAAAGCCCTAAGGCCGTATATGATGTTAGCGTGCTTATACTGTACGCTGACGATGGGCAGCCTGAGTTGGTTTCTCTGTGAGCATAAGATTGTATTCCACTCAGCAATTTGCCTGCACAGTAAAATCAAAGAAGGTTGAGGTCTTAAATAAAGAAGCTAAACAAATAAGACCATGATGGGTAACACATGCAATGCATGCAGGCAGACGGCCTGTGATGCATATCAGTCTTCTCTCAGGGCGCATGGCTGTCTGTCTGACTGAAAACAAGGCAATTACTGGCCGGCTGCTGGAGCATACTATACATGATATGGGTCTATGTGTGGGGGTGCCAAGAAAAATAATACACTGTATGCTTAAGGATTGTTACGATAGCGACGTTCATTTCTAATGTAATTCGACCCCGATATTTCATCTTTGAATGGCTGCTGTAAAGACTATAGCAAACTGATATCAATCCAAGAACAGAGGTCTTACCAACAACTGAAAGCATGTTGAAAATATGTATTTATTTTATTTTTAAAAAGTGTTCTCTGACAAATTTTTGGGCTGACCAAATGTCAGCGAATGTGAAGTTGAAAGGTTGGCGTTGATACTTTCGGGTTGTTTAAAGACTTCAACCTGTGCTGGAGCCACATTGGTGCATAGTTCTGTTTTCACACACGTCTTGTGGACACCCCCCCACCCCCCAACACATGCGCACACACTGTATAGGAGGTCTCCTCTGGTCCATGCTGTCCAACAGAGGCATTTAGGAGGACGGATGCGGGGGACTGTTGGTCAGGGTGAAGGGGCAGCCATGGGTGTGTTCGTGTTTTGGGGGGCTGGCGGTGGTGTGGGGGGAGACAGCAGTATCAACAAATCATTCAATGTGTGTGTGTTTGTGGGTGGGTCGGTGTGTGGCCCGTGTGTAGGGCCTCTTTGTACAGGATCTTCCAGTGAAAACCCTGGCCGCTATACGCTCCAGTCAGACTCTGACGTTTAAGGTTTGTGGGTAACCCTGAAACTGTGTCCCAGTCATGCTGCAAAGAGAGCTACTACGCCCCTCCCAGACACCCCGGCCCTTCTGTTTTGGACCAGTGAGGGTCAAGAGGTTACAGCGGAATAGTGTAGGTCTCAATGTGGATCTCACTCTGTCCACAGTTAATCTAGCGTCAAATGTTAGGCCTCCATTTGTTTCGCTCATTATCTTGTGAATTGTCACCACAAAATCTTCGGCCTATTTTCAGGATAAATATATGGGATTTTTCAAGCTCGTTGGGGTTTGTGGTGGATAGCAATGGTATCTGGTGGTGGATAACAAGACACTTGCCTACTTTTAGTTTTTGTCCTACTTCTCCCTCTCTTTACTCATCCGTGACATACAGGATATATTTCCTCACTATTACCACAGCATTCAATTTGATGTCCTCTTCCATTTAGTTGAACTACATCACCACTGGGACATTGCAAATTCCGACAGTTGTGTCATTAAAAACGCCTGAGGAAATAACCTTTTTTAACCAAAACATCCCTCTCACTCAAGTTGGAAATATATGCTGTACGTAAAAGTTTGGCAAGTTGTATAGGGCATGTGCTGCTCTATTTCAATGGGGAAGGGGATGAGCTTGTATAGTACTCTACACCCTTGTAAAAGTGTACCTGATTATGCTGGTGAATCTCAACAGAAGCGGCGTATTGTTCAGCCCTGTGTTGGAGGACTGGCCACAGTAAGTCTGTTGTGTATTGTACTCTCTTTGTGGCAAGACTGAATACTACCTGATCTCCGCTCAGCTTCAACAGCACAGGGGGCAGGTGTATGGTGGATTTGGGGGATTGATGTCTAAAACAGCCAAATTGCTACCTGCTCCAACCATGTTATCCGATTCGACTGTGGCAGTACATCAACACTCCCTTCTGCCACCAACCCCTGGTCCCTGATAAGCACTGTTGGAGTGTTTGCTCGCTCTTATTCTCTCTCTCCCCCAGCTACTCTCTTCTCATCCTACTCCTCCGTTGTCTTGCTGTTTCCTCTCATGGTCTGTTTCTCTCTCTCTCTTACGCCCTCCCCGTCTGCCCTGTGTCCTTCCCCTGGCCTCCCTGGTGACCTTGTTGCCCCGTGACTTTCTTGGCCACCTGTGCATTGTGACCTCAGCAGATGTTGCCCATCACCGTGCGCAACATGCCCCAAATAAGCCCTCTAATTCTAAAGCGCCTCAAGGTACATTTCTCTCTGCCCCTTCCTGTCTTTCTCTGGATGCCAGCCGCCGCCGACTTCCGCCGACCTCCCCGTAACCCTCTGTGGTACTGTGTGTCTTGAACCAGCATGCGGTGGTGAGAGGATATAGTACAAAATATAATTGGATCTGTTGATAGGTGTAGCGCCCCCCTTCTGCCCAAACCACTATTTTCTTTAAACATATTTGAGTTGATACGGGGATAAAAATAAAAACAGATGTAAGCAGTAGATTGTACAAATAGGTTGAGCATGGGCTTTCAAGGCCCATTTACAGTGAATGAATAAAAAATCCCAACTTGGCTTCAGTCCGATTTCCTCAGGCAGGTCTTCTTTCAACGAACCCTGTCTTGCTGTGGAAAATAAATTTTTAGGCAAAAATAACAAACAGTTAATCCTAGCTTCTATGATTTCCATCACCTTACAATGATATGCAGAGAAAGAAAAGTTACATTTCTCTGGCAGTAATAACATGCTCCTCAATCCATTTATGCAAACTCTTTGAAAGGAACTAAGTGTCTTCGACTTTGCCCAGAGCCCCAACTGCCCTGTTAGAAAAAGGGCATCTGGCACAGGGGGACCGTGTTGGCATCTCTCCTCCATCATGCTTTCCCATGTGTGCCGTCTCTCTTTGCCAGGATGAAATAGCTTGTTTGGAGACAATAATACCAATACCAAAGAGAGTGGGAAACCACCTCGACCAGGCTAGATTGGCTCTGCTTTTTAAGCCTTGCTCCTGGAATTAGTCCTGTGCAGCATATTGGAATGTGTTCGTTTAATGAATAAATGGATTTAATGCATAACTCATCCTGTCCAGAATTGGATTTATAGTATGTGTATCTAATGTGGATGGATGTGTTTCAAATTAGCCTCAATGTCTGGCAACAAAGGCTCAACTAGAGCTAAAGTGGTGTTCAGTGTAAGCAGCAGTTTAGACATCTCTGTACTGTACTATTCACAGAGATGAAGTTTTGAATTTCAGGCCGCAGTTTCTACATTTTGGACATATTTAGAGTTGTGCTCATAAGTTTGAATACCCTGGCAGAAATTGTGACATTTTGTCCCTAATTTTTAACAATATGACTGTTCATGCAAAAAATCCAACTGGAATGTAAGGAGAGTAATCATATGAAGCCGTTAATTATCACACAGTTATTTGGCTCTTTTCTAAACCATACTGATAACAGAAGTCACCCAAATGGCCCTGATCACGAGTTTACATACCCTTGAATGTTTGGTCTTGTTACAGACACACAAGTGACACACACAGGTTAAAATGGCAATGAAATTAGTGTCTGTTTATAGATAGTCAATGAGCTTGTTAGCTCTCACGTGGATGCACTGAGCAGGCTAGATACTGAGCCATGTGGAGCTGAAAATTGTGCGTTATTGTTTATTTATTTACTTGAAACAGTGCACATTAAGTGCACGTTAGTCTTACACTTCTGTACAGACTGTAAATGAGCCAGATTATAGCATAGATGCTAATTTCCATCTGTAGTCCCAAATGTAACCTGCATGTTTTTAATGTTGGGGGAAACCGGAGCACACGGAGGAAACCCACCAGACATGGGAAGAACATGCAAACTCCACACAGAAAGGCCTGGGATGACCGGGGTTCGAACCCGGAACCTTCTTGCTGTGACACAACAGTGCTATCCACTAGGCCACCATGCCTGCACCATGCCAAATTACTTTCAAAACACCTGCGTAATAAAGTACTGAAACTGCATAAAGATGGAAATGGATATCAAAAGATATACAAAGCCTTGGAAATGCCAGTCAGTACTGTTCAATTACTTATTAAGAAGTGGAAGATTCAGGGATCTCTTGATACCAAGCCTACTGTAGGTCAAGAAAAGTTTCAGCCAAAACTGCAAGGTGGAATTGTTCGGGATACAAAGAAAAACCTCAGGTAATGCTCTGGAAAAAGATGGTGTGGTTGTTTCAAGGAGCACAATACAATGATACTTGAACAGAAATTAGCTGCATGGTCGAGTTCCCAGAAAGAAGCATTTACTGCACCAGTGCCACAAAAAAGCATGCTTAAAATATGCCCGACAACACCTTGACATGCCTTACAGCTTCTGCAACACTGTAAGTTGGAGAGACGAGACCAAAATTTAGTTTTCTGGTCACAACCGTAAGCGCTATGTTTAGAAAGGGGTCAACGAGTCCTATACTGAGAAGAATACTATCCCCACTGTGAAGCATGGTTTTTTGGGTGTGTGAGCTCTAAAGGCACGGGGAACATTGTGAAAATTGATGGCAAGATGAATGCAGCATGTTATTAGACAATACTGGCAGACAAGTTGCATTCTTGAAAGCTGTGCATGGGAAGCTCTTGGACATTCCAGCACGACAATGACCTTAAGCACAAGGCCAAGTTGACCCTCCATTAGTTACAGCAGAATAAGGTGAAGGTTCTGGTGTGGCCATTACAGTCTCCTGACCTTTATATCATCGAGCCACTCTGGGGAGATCACAAACGTGTGATTCATGCAAGATTACCAAAGACTTTGCATGACCTGGAGGCGTTTTGCCAAGACGAATGGGCAGCTATACCACCTGCAAGAATTCGGGGCTCATAGACAACTATCACAAATGAATACATGCTGTCATTTATGCTAAAAATTTAAACTGAGGGTATACAGACTTTTGAAAAGGTGTCATTTCATTATTTTTTCTTTGTTGCCATGTTTTGTTTTATTATTGTGCCATTCTGTTATGACCTAAAGTTGAATATGACTTCAATGAGAAAAAAACATTGTTTTGACTGCTCACTCATGTTTTCTTAAAAATAGATTATACATCTATTACCAATTCTCCAGGGCTATGCAAACTTTTGAACAGAACTGTAAAATAATACATAATATTATTCAATTTGGGTGTTTCTTTAATCTCCAATTACCCCCTATTTACTTACTGTAAATACAAAATTATCTTGGAAATATAGTTCATTACATTAATAAGAAATCGCACAATTATTGTATAAACCTTACACTTTACAGAAAGTACAATAGATAGTACAATAAATATTTTAAACATAATAAATTAGATTGTATCATGACAAGCCATTTAAAGGTGCTTTTTGTAGAATGTTGCATGTAAATTTAAATTCTTTGTAAATACATATTTATCTAGTTTGTTCCTTTTCCTATTTAATGATTGACGTTTGCGCTGGCCCTTCAGTAACATAACAGATTAGTTTGATTTTTTGCTGAGATAACTTTGTATGTCTCTCGAAGATCACAATAAAATTAAATATGGCTTGTTCCCTTAAAATGTAGATTAGTTAATTGTTAAAACACACATTACTTTTTAATGATAGACACAGACAAGAATATATTGATACAGTATTTTACTTTGAATTGGAAGGGGAATTATCTCTAATATTGGTGTTTAATGAAAAACAATCGCCCTTATAACACATAGTGTATACAGTCTGTCTGGTTTTCTGCTGATGTCGCTTGCCATTAAACTCCCAGTTTGTGTAATGCTGTGGCATGTTGTGTTGGCATGGCCTGGCATTGCGTGGCAGATGGTAACTTTATATCTCTCAGCAGGGCGAGCCTGGAGCTCAAGGCCCACCAGGGCCTCCCGGCCCTCCAGGGACCGCTGGACTGAACGGCGCTAGTGGACCACCGGTGAGTCCTCAGTCAACAACATCTACCATTAGCAGTCACCCACTGGATGTAGGAAGAGACTTTCGCCATGGAAGTGAAAACGTTGTTGAATTGGTAACGCATGCTTGTGTTCTCGTGCAGGGCAAACCCGGTGAACCTGGAAAACCTGGAAAAGATCCCAGGGTGAGTTTGGTTTATGTCTCTTGCTTTGGCCTGGCCATAAGTCTTTTGCTAATGTAAAAAATATCACCAATCTGTTGTTAACATCCTTGGATGTCCTTCTACCTACTCGTCTCCAGCTCCTACCAGGGATGAAGGTGACTATGAGATTTACCCTAAACCACATTGTAACACATACAGTACATTACTTGGTAACACTTTATTTTGAGAGTCCAAACAGTGTATCTGTTGATGCTCTACAGATTATCTGGAGACTATCAACAACATTTTAACAAACTATCTATTAACCCTAATCCTAACCTTAACCCTTCCCCTAATGTTAAGCCTAACCCTAACCATTATCCTAAAATATATTCTAAACTTACCCATACCCTTATACTACACAACTAGTTGCTTAGTAACAGATAGTTTGTTGATATTTGGTTGATAGTCATATCATCAACAAACGAAAGAGCACGTACAGATGGAATTTCGGACTGTCCAAAAAAAGTGTAACCCATTACTTTAAACAAGTTTTATCCTCAGTTTTCAAGCATAGATTTTAGTTATTCTTTATCTGATTTACAGTTCATGTTTCAGTTATCCTTCATCTAAAATACAGTTAATGTTGATAAGGCTACTGGGTGTGTACATGTTTTCTGTATTGCTATTGGACTACACAACCATATTTTCCCTGATGCGTTAATTGCCATGGTTTATTAAGAATGGGGAATTTAGACTGTGTAAAGCAGCCAACATAAAAACTCTACTGAGTACATATCATAGAGGGAAAGTCTGCCCTGTAAAATTCAATTGGGGTTTCACAACAAGTAATGCTATCCCTGAATTGGATTGTGACAAGAAAGGGCAATCTTATCCAAAACCTGCCTTTTACCATATTGAATGATGTAGTGCATACTCTTTTTTTCTCTAGAACATATGCTTGAACATTTCTGTCATTTCAGGGTGAGCCAGGATTGCCAGGAGTAAAGGTAGGTTTCGGATCTCCTTTTAAGCTTGATAAATAGTTCAACTGGAACGTGTGGTCTCCTGTTATAAATATTCCCTTGCCTGATTCATAGGTGTTTTATGATATAGAAATATCTTTCTATCTTTCATAAAAGTAGAGGAAAATGTATTTTATGTATCCATCTGCTTTCAACGCACCCACATTACCAGAGGTAGTGTAAGCAAAAGTTAGACATTTTTCATACAGCGATAAGATTGAAATACCTGCTGTTGACTGCTTGTCAGAACTGCCACATTCAGATATAAAATGTGCTGATTCCCAGTGAGGCTGTGTCCCCAAACAGGAGTTACAGATGACCAATGGGAACTTTTTTAGCAGTCTTGCTCAGCAGATACCTGCCCTATGTTATCTATGTTAATCCACCCGTCTTTCTCATTCTGTGCAATTTTCTTTTATAGGGTGATGCCGGCGCCGCTGGTCCTGAAGGACCCAAGGTATTGAAAATGACATGGTGATCAATCTGATCAACAGGGCCATTCCTGTACCTTAGTGTCCTTCCTGCATCAATGACACAGCACCGGTTCAGAGCTTAGAGGTTCAACTGACCACAGTAAACTCTATTTATACAGCCCGGTCCTAACTGAGGCCTCTCGCTCCTCAAGCCCTGGGCCTTTTCTCCCTCTGCGCTCATCCTTTAGTAGGAAATCCAGGGATGGACACGGCCCATAGCACCGTTGGTCATGGGAGCATTCCTGTCCTACGAAGGCACGCACCCCCCCCACACACACACACACACGATACACATGCACTAACACGAACACATTCTCGCGGACACCGGTTGGCAGTTGGAGCTAGACATGTCTTTGAAGTGCTGCGGGAGGTCAGCGAGAGCTCTGCTACACGTGCCTTTCCTTTCCACTGTTCCATGGCTTAATGGACTTCCTCTGGTTGCCCAACGCTCGTGGACACTGCCCTTTACCCACAGCGTGACTACTGCACATAGACAGGCACGAGAGAGAGAGAGAGAGAGAGAGAGAGAGAGAGAGAGAGAGAGAGAGAGAGAGAGAGAGAGAGAGAGAGAGAATAGAGTCAAGAAGATGAGGGAGGGAGTTAGGGGAGGAACAGATGATGAGAAAAACAAAGAGCAGAGAGAGAGAGGCAGACAGACATCAACAGAATGGCTCCCACATCACCCAAACAGAACAGGGTCACATCTACTCGAGCGTCTGCAGCGGGTTCAAACGTCTCAGCCATGTGGGCACTGTCAATGTGTTTGTCTTCCGCTGTCAGCAAATGACAAGCACTCCATGACACAATCCACTCTCAAAGTCATTAGGGCACTTTACCTAAAGTGAGATAGACACCGTTTAATTTAGTCTGAGTGTACAATAGGTACGTATATATGTGTGACAGTATCCAGTAAACTGCTTTTTTGGCTATATTTTGAGGGACTTTGGACGAACCTAGAGCTCCAAGCTCCCGGTCATGTTATTGCCTTGTAAACGTCAGCGTTTCTCCTACTCAACGTTTTCCCATGACAGAGCCCCAAAAAGTTTGATCTGGTTTATGAGTAGCTTGGGTCAACCCTAAAGCAGGTCATTCAGAGGACAACCAATACTAAGCATACTAACTCCCTGCTCATATTCTTATGAGTAGTATTTCACCCCTTTGAAAGTTAGTATTGCACTTTAGATATTTGGAGGTGTTTGAATTACTGAAAAGTGCAGGCGTTGAAATTCTTTCCCATGGTCCCATTGCGCTCACATAGAGGACTTACATTACCTTGTTGTAGCCGTGTCAACAGTTTATTCAGTTTCATGGATTTTAGTGTGTATTGCACCATCTGGTGGTATTCTACAGAACTGTGACTTAAGTCCCTGAAGTGAAAATGATAGTATATGCACGTTGACTAGTTGTGTTTGTATACGTACAACATTGAAAGAATTCATTATAATATGAAAGTAAGTGTTTGGTTTTCTTTATCTTTTTTTCTGTAGGGATTGAAAGGCGATCCTGGGCTGAAGGTAAGAGTATTGTCAGTCGGTTGTTGGTTAGCAATGGGCTCTGACTTGGTCAATGTCAAAAGTTGAATGGTCAACTTATTGTTGGAGTTTAGGCAGTTTAGCCAAAACATGCTAAAGTTTATATTCTCCTACCTATATCATTTTGGTTCAATCATCATCATGAATGGGAGGAATTATCTCACTCAAAGCCTGCCAAGAGTGGAGCAGCCTAGTAAAAAGTGAGCAGCCGCCAGCCTCTTGCAGGTTGTAAATATCTAGAAGAAAAAAGGCTTTATCCTAGACAAACTTGAGGTGGTTCCTGAGCCTGGCTGAGATATCATCCTGTTCAAAAGCCCACCTGGTGCTACCGGGTCCTGTGTATTTCCCTCCTGGTTAGTAGGGCCTGATGGAATATTCATTTCCCTTGCTAAACCCCACCCCCTTTAGTCAGGAGACCACCATGATAGTAGCCCAGAGGGCCTGGATGTTGAAATGGCCAGGAGACGTTTTTAGAAGAAGATTTATGAAGGCCACTTTAAGGTCCATGTCATGATTGGAGGACTTGCTAGTCTTTTGATTCTATTTGAAATACCACGCTTGCATTGCCTGTGCCTTTCTGTTGATGAATTCTCCCTACACACTTTAGGGAGATGAGGGGAAGCCAGGTCTCCCAGGGGTGAGGGGAGAGAAGGTACTGGAGGCTAAATGTGTAGCATCTTGATAAGTTATTTTAGTTAAGATCAGCTTACATGACAAGATATCCAATTACAGTGCTTTGGATACAAATTGGGCACTATGAATGTCTGCCTTGAGTTTGTTATTGCTTGTTGAGATATTATCACCCTAATAACGTTTGTGCTGTTGAACACGCTAATTGCTTTTAAATGAACTTAACACTGACACTTTTCAGAAGGCACGCTTTAAAACCATTAAAGTTCATTGGCAAATATGGGCCAAATGATTGATGTTATACACTGTGTCATGCAATCAAAGAAACAGACCAAACAATCCTAAAATGAAAAACGGTATGTCAGAGATGATGCCAAATGCATTGGGAAGAGCCTTTCAGTAGAAGTAAGGATGTTTTGCCCAGCTCTTCCCTAAATGCTTATTTTCCTGCACCCCACTCATGAATTGGAACAAAACTGACCCCCAGGCCTTCTTAAGTCCGTTAACACTGGCTTACTCTGTCATACTATAGACTGTGATCAGTACGCTCTGTGGGACATTCCCCAGTGACATGGCTAATGTAGCATGGGTACTGATTCTCTATGGATCTGGATAATGTAACATGGCCACTGGTTCTCAAGTGATGTGGATGATGTTTCATGGGCGCTGGTTCTCTATAGATGTGGATATGTAACATGGCCACTGGTTCTCAAGTGATGTGGATGATGTTTCATGGGCGCTGGTTCTCTATAGATGTGGATGATGTATCATGACCACATGGTTCTCTAGTGATGTGGATGATGTTTCATGGGCGCTGGTTCTCTATAGATGTGGATGATGTATCATGACCACATGGTTCTCTAGTGATGTGGATGATGTTTCATGGCCACTGGTTCTCTATGGATGTAGATGATGTATCACGGCCACTGATGCTGTAGAGACGTGGACAATGTTAAATGGCCACTGTTTCTCTAGTGATGCAAATGATGTATCATGACCACTGGTTTTCTAGTGATGTAGATGATATATTACTGTTCCTCTCACTAGTTTTGGAATCTCAGCCGACTCATTTCCATGGCGAGTGTTGCCTCTTCCTCGGGCCTGAGCCGCTGGCCACTGGAGCAGCAGACAGGGTGTGTTTTCCCCATTAGACTCCACAAATGGAGGGATTGGGAATGAGTGGAAAAGCGAGAGGAAAAAAACACTTCAAGGAAGAGTACATTTAGTAGGGACATCGTATCCACAGCAACCATGGGGTTTTGGGAGGAGTGGGTCAAATTGTTTTATAATAAAGACAAAGTGGTATTTCAGACAAACACTTCAAAGCTGCACTACACTCACCTCAGGATTCGGGTTTCGAATCAAACCAGAGAAACTTTGTTCTATTTTTATGCTCGCATTGATAAGTTGTATTTTTCAACCAGATTTTAATAAAAGGAACAGGTAAAGGTTTGTGGCATGGTCCCTAGTCGTTAACGTCCATATGGTCCCGACCACAAGGCCCTCGCTACAGTCGCCAGACTAGACATAAAGGACAGACCTCGGCTCTCCTCTGCTCTGCCTTCATTACGATGAAACAACTCAACATTTCTGTACAGTGGTTCACCATTAGCCCTGTACTGGCGGATGTCTGTCCCACGGTCTGGAGGACTGGTTTGCTTTAATGAGCTTGTTAGAAATTTAGAAAGGCCTGGTTTTAATTTCTCCCTCGTGTCAGAGCAGAGTGGGCAGCTCAGAGACATAGAGACAGTGGGTGAGGTGGCAGCGGTGCCCGGAACTCTTGATAGTGGTAGCAGCTGTAGTGGCCATCTTGGATCCTACAGTGTCACCCAGTGTCTTCACCTTATTTACGCCTGGATCAGACGGATCATTACAGTTTGTTTTAAACAGATGATGAATCTATTCCATCATTGCTTTCAAGGCTTGTACTTTGAACTAGAAGGTCCACGTCCGCAATCGTCCGCATCAATGAAGAGATTAGTGTATGAATAAATCAAGTGGCAGTTATGTCAGTGGGCAGATTCCAAGCGGGCCGACACACGTGGGGTATCACTGGTGTGGAAATAGAACCGGGTCTCGGAGTGACGCTGACGAGGGGATAGCCGAGCAGATGAGAGGAATGCCGGGAGCTGATTGGAGAAGCGGGAAATGGATCCGCGCTTCCTGTTGCTCCGATGTGTTTGCAAGGGGCCTCAAAGTGCGATTAGAGCCATCACCGCTCACCTGCCCTGACCCCCCTCCTGGTTCAGGGTCTGGACCGAGGGCGACCCAGTGCTTTCATCTTCCCAGAAACGGACAGACACTCTATCCCTACCTGATGGCCTCCTGGCAGGTCGAGTTGAAAGCTGGTCTGAGGCAGCTGGGAAAGCTGTAGCCCCTGTTGGTCCCGTAATGTCTGCAGTTAATACTGTCCTTTATGTTAACACACGTAGAGGCTGATACCCCTGTGAATCATAATAAATCATAACATTCGAAATCACATTGACCATATAGGTTTTTTGTGCATTTGAATTTCCTGTGATTTAAAAAAAAGTTTCCCAGTAAAATCCCTTGCACAGGTCACATGTTCAAGTCTAATATAGGTAGAGGGTCCTATGGATTCTGCTTGATAGTGATGGACTAAAGCCCAAAAATTGTCAACAACGTCATTATTGCGCCATAGATTTTAAATGGTAATTTCACATTAGATGCGCCACTACTGCAAATGTTGTCTTCTCTTTATTTAGCTATGGTAACACCTTGCTTTAGGAACTTGTTTGAATTCATGGTGAAAAGTCTTTGTCATGGGTACATTAGTCTTTTACGATTTGTAATACAAATATAACTTGATCATTAGTTAGATTTCCTTTAATTCTCTATCAAACATACTGTAGCATATTTATTGACTAATTGGCTCTTCAGCTGTTTGTGTTAATATCGAGTCTGACTGACCCATATTTTTTGTTGCCTTGCATACATTCTCTAGACAAATGAATGTACAGTACAACACATGCAACTAAACAAATTCATAAAACCCTAATTGTTATACTATTAATATACTATATATTTTAAATGTGTATATATGCCTATGTAAAGATTAAATGTTATTTTCCAAATACATTAACTTCATATGCCATTTTCAAATCATAAATAAGTATGCTTTTTAATGAATATATACAGGGCACACACTGAGTCTGTTATATATCAGCTCATATGAGCAGAGTTGTGCACGTAGACGCAAGGAAAATAGACTTGGTTTCTAATTTTAAGCACTATGATGCCATTGATGCGACACAGTTTATTAATCTAGAGCGATTTACAGTGAGTGCATACATTTAAGAGAAACTAAGTGAATCAACCACAACTTAGTAGTAAGAGCATTCAATATTTGAAACGGTGAATAGGCGAAAACAGTGCTAGAGAAGGATCATCCAGATAACAAACATTTTAAGACAACAGAAGTGGAGTACAACTAATTTAAGTACTCATCGAAGGCTTTCAGACATTTGGATAGATATTAGAAGATGGGTAGACTCTGCTGTTCTAGCCTCCAGTGGAAGCTAGTTCCACCGCTGAGGAGCCAGGAGGACGGAGAACAATGAGAACAGAGGAGAGTGTTAGCTTGGGCCTTGCGAAGAGCTTCTGTTACATGGAGTAGAGCAGGCTCAGTTGAGGTACCCCTCTAAAAAGCCTGACTGGTCGGGGTCGAGGAGATCATTCTGAGAGAGATATCCAGAGAGGTGTTTGGAGACTGCACAATCAATTGTCTTGGACTGAAAAGACAGAACGGATACCGGCGTGTAGTTTTTGACATGTTAGGGGTCTAGTGTTCTCGCGATCTTGAAGTCTGCAGGGACACATCCAGTGGTCAGGGATGAGTTGATGAGAGAGGTGAAGAAGGGGAGGAGGTCTCCAGAGATGTTCTGCAGGAGGGAGGATGGGAATAGGGTTCACCAGGCATGTTGTTGCAGAATGTTGATGCTAACGACCCGTTCGTCCTCTTTCATTCCCATGCATTCTATCGGCAGCGCTTATGCAAGTACACGAGATGTGTGAAATGGCCTTAAGCGACCAGCACATTTAAACTAGCTGTTTTTCCTCCACTCCTGCCATATTCTTCCATTCAACCCCATTCTGAGGCACTGTGAAACTAGATGGTTCGACAGAGAGAGGAAGACTGCAGTCAGCTGGCGCCCCACCCCTCCCTCTGCGGTTAGTGCTGACCACAACACCTGTCAGGCTCCAGCACAAAGGCACTTGCTGAGTGTCTGGGTGGTGATGGGGGAGGAGGGCAGGGCCACCTGCCTCAGTCAGACCCAGTGGAGTCTGGCTGCCTTTGCACGCTCTTAGCCAGGAACGTTCCTGCAGTCCTACACATGCCACTGTCCCATGTGTTAATGGAAGAGTTTATTCTAGAGGGCCTTGGTCACGTACAGCCATCTTTTGCTTGCATTGCTTTGAAACATGACAAGTGTGTTTTTCTCTCAGTTTTAGTGTTTTTCTCTCAGCTTTTGGCCTAATGTGTTGTATAATATTACTACCAGCCTTCTTTCCCACTGTTGTAACTGTTCATTGTTCCTTAATCCAAATGTTCCCCAAAATATATTTTACAACAATGATGTACAGCGCATGGCCTTTTCTGCTCAGAGTAAAACTCCTAGGTCCTCTATTTTGATTAAAGAACCAAATTCACCCATTTGGAACATAAATGCACCTAATATGGGAAAAATTGTACCTCTGCATAAGTCATTTGATCAAACCAAGAAGAGGCTGTATAGGCTGTATAGGCTGTATAGGCAGTGAGAGGCAGTGAGAGGCAGTGTGAAATCGAAATGCCTTCCATCCAATATCTTATAACCAGTGTAGTCAATAGGGTGCAGTTTGGGACACACCTCAAACCTCCCATAAACCCGTGTGGGTCTTGTGGTCACAGCTGTGACCATACATCATTTGGTGTGTTGTATCTACTCGTTAATCTGGCCAATTGAAGAGGAGCATACTCTGAGATTAATTAAATATCTCTCATGTGTTCTTTACTATTTATAACAACCAATTCGGAGAGTTAATTGACTTGCGGTCAGTTAGAAGCTCTTGCTTCAGAAATGTCCAAACCCAGAAGAACTGCAGTACAGTATGTGTTTCAAATCTACCAACCCTAACATCTTTTTTTAAATATGTATCACGGCACATGTTATGTTGACCTGGGGCAAGGATCTGCTTCCATGAAATATATATTTACTTTTTTTTGAAAAGCTATTAATAATACCTAAAAACTTAAAATAAGAACATTGCAAAACATTTGTTTACCAATAATTAAAATAGATAGACATGAAAATCAATGTGAAATTTCCTGGCAAAATGTATTTAAAACCCCAAAATCTTCATACCACGTTAGAACTGTTAAGAACCCTGTAGCCTCTCTCTTCTCATTCTGTAGTATACATCTGCTTGACTACAGAGCACTGTTGGGATATTCCTACCAGTTTAGCTGAGGGATGTTGCACATGTATCAGATACCATTTTAAATAATTTAATTTTGACAGTACCCTAAATTAAATCAATTTTAAACATTTAAAAGAAGACAGGTTTTCATGCCTGTCCAAGTTTTCAAAACCTACTTTAACCAAAACATTATTGCTGATACTTTTACAATCTACTGTATTAACCTTCAAAAAATGAATAGAAAATAAAAACAATTAACCTTTTCCTTGTACCTTTTAAGACCAAAGTTACGTATTTTACATAGTGATGGTCTGGAAAATGTAAACAGCCTCCTGTGGTTCGGGGGGGGCTCAGTCATGATGTGCATTGACAGAACACACTTGACAACATCACAGATACATCAGCGCACAGACACAATGGAACAAAGCACATCATGACAGGAGAGACAAAGCAAAGCACATAGAGACAGCCCATCACTACATAAAGGGAGACCTATGACAGCCGCACAATATGGTGGAAGCTTTAATGTGGGCAGACAACAGCCCCAAGGGGCAAAATAGGCAGCAACAAAAGCATGGCAGACCAGAATACAAGCGACAGTTTGGCTACTCGTTTGACTAACAGCTACAGCTTTTAGTGAACATGCGCAAGATTGACCCAGCATGCTTATTGATTAATAGGTGAAAATCTGACTGCTGTCCTTGCTCATGTGCATTCGCACCAGTGTGCTGATCCGATAATATTTCTTCATTCACTCTTTCTGTTTTTTTGCCCCACCTTTGAACATAATGTGAAAATAGGGAGAGACAGGTTTTCCGGGCGCTCCGGGAAGAAAGGTAATTTCCTTCTAATGGTGTGACTAAGTTTGTAAGAGCATGTATTTATTTCCCGTTTACCAAAACGATGTCTCTCTTCCACTATAAAGGGTCAAGCTGGTACCCCTGGTACACCTGGTATTCCTGGGAAGAGGGGTTACAGGGTAGGCCTGGCATGGCATTGTGTTTGTGCTTTGCGTCAATCACCAGTGTTCCCATAACAACTAGAGCTCAGTCAAGTCGTGCTTGTCCACATTGTTTGTGTTGGTGACTGACAAGAGCTGCGGTTTTGTATTGCTCCTTTAGCGTCCTCGTTTACTCATCTCCTTCTCTCCTTTCGCTTCAGTCTGGTCAATTGGCTGGTGAAGAAATGCTTTGATCTTTGCATTAGTCATGGACAGAAAAGTCTTCGTCCCTAATAACTTTCTTATTATAGAAGCTCTGCTGGTTGTCCTGCAGCTGTGCATCATAGCATGTCTCATGTGACAGGAGACCTATTTTGGAGAAATCCTTCACTTGATATGAATGATGACATTCCTCTTACAAAGTATGTATAGGTTGTGATTTCTGCAGATTTGATTTGGGCTCGTGTTGACACATTACGTTCTACAACTATGGATATGTGGTTGGGATGTTGGGTATCTAAACATGATTCGCTCTGTTGGATTAAGATTTATAGAGTATATGTGTATCTTTGTGAGATGTACACCTATCCTCCAATGCTGTACTATGTAACCCAACGGTCCAGTCAGCAGTATAGAGAGTGTTGTTCAGTTCTGTCATTATTAACACGGTCTGTGTTCGGCTTTCCGTCAGGGGGACAAGGGTGAGCCCAGCGCAGCGGGTACTGTTATAAAAGGAGAACCAGGACTTCCAGGGACCCCAGGGCTTCCAGGTCTATCAGGATCCAAGGTACAGTAGTATGAGCCCTGAAGAAGAGTAGGTCAACCACTGTTATACAATCTTATATGATTAATGCCATGAGTGCACCTTGAAATTGTGTTTTCTCCTCACCAGGGTGACATGGGTGACCAAGGTCTAAAGGTTAGAACTTTTCATAAATTGTATCTGTAGGATAACTACATTTTGTACCATTTGCTCCAGTTATGTTAGCTCCTATACTGTTAGTGTTAAACATGGTGTTGAGATTGATATTTGAAAAAGGAGAGGCAGATTACGTTACCTGTGGTCGTTCTGCAGGGGGAACAAGGGTCCGAAGGCCCAGCTGGCCCCCGAGTGAGTACACGCCCTGAGATAAATCATACATTAGATTTCCACAAATCCATTATCATGAATTTATGAATACACTGTTTTTATTATCGTGTTTACAGGGTCCTCCGGGTGCAGCAGGAGAGCCAGGAAAATCGGAAATAATCAATAACGAAAATGTAGGTCACCATCTATTCCCAGTGTGATAGACCAGGGGTTCATTTTTTCAGTTTCTGTCAATTGTAGCAGAGCTGTTAATGTTTGTATTTTTCTCTTCAGGATATTCGTAATGTACCATTGATGGTGAGTGGAGTTCTCTATAAAGTCTCTGAAATGTGACATCATAAATGTACAGGCCCTTTTTTAATAGGCAGCAGTTATAATAAAATACAGTGGACAGTGTGTTTTAGTCTGTTGTGTCTGTCTCTATTTAGGGTCCACCTGGGCTGCCTGGCCCTCCAGGGGTCCCCGGGACACCAGGAACCAAGGGGGATGTTGGCCTTCCAGGTCCTCCAGGTCTGGACGGAGAAAAGGTTAGATTGTGCTCCATTGTGTATCTGCATTAGTAATGTTGATAGTATAACTGCTATGGATGTTAAAACCACAGTAATACATTGGTAATACTAATAATTAAATAATATCATAATTCGGTCAACTTTCTTTTTGTGTGGCAGGGTCCTCGGGGAAAGCCTGGAGAGCCTGGTTCTGTTGGCCCAGCAGGCCCGGAAGGTCCCAGAGGAGAGGGAGGCCCAATGGGTTTCTCAGGACCCAAGGGAGACAAGGGGGACGTAGGCCTGTCTGGATCACCTGTGAGTGCCAGGGGAAGCACAGACCCACATTAGCCACTAATACCCATACTCCCACACCAAAGCCTGGTCCCGGCACTATCATTACTAGAGGGAAGGGAGGCCCCTGGCTCTTTGTACCACCCTGGTATTATCTAATTAGAGGCCTCCTATAGGCTCCAGTGTTACCATAGTAGTTGTCGTTGTGACAGTGAATTTTGCTACTTATTCATCAAGCCACATGGCACAAACTAACCTCAAAGGCTACACCGTAATGTGGGACCTTGATGGCAATTTTGTTCTTCACCATTCTTTTTGTGTTACAAATTAATATTTATTAATAAATATTTGATATTCATAAACTCAACAGTTTCAATCCTGCATGTCGATTGGCTGAAAGCTTTGGTTTTTTGAGGTCATACCACGGGTATGACATTTACTGTTCTATCTAAAACGGAAAAGTAGATGGTTTATAATGTTAATTTATTTATTTTATTAACCTTTATTCATACAGGGAAACAAGCTGGGTCCAGAGTCTCTTTTACGGTTGTGCCCTGTGATCCTGCAATATAAAACAGCAGTCAAAAAAATAAAAATAAAGTAAAACATTGAATAAAATTAAATAAAATAAGTAACAATAAACACACTTGCATTACAAAAATACACATTAAGAGAAACATTCAGTTAATGCTAAAAAAAGGCGATGAAAGAGTTAGACTGTCGTACAAGCACTAAAAAGTCTAGCTTAAGTCTATAAATCGTTCCATGAGTGTGAGGCATGGTATTCAAATGCAGTTTTACCTAACTTAAAATGAACTCCTGGTATTTCCAATACCATCAGCTATTTGTGATCAAGTCTGATATATATATAATTTGACCACTGTACATTTTGATTTTAGATAGCTAGGAAGTTTTTGTAATAAAGCCTTATAAGCAAACATCAACCAATTTCTGGACCTTCTAAAAGTAAAGAAGTCCCGACCAACCCAAGTAGCTTCTGTAATAAGGAATCTTATGTCCATTACAAAGTAATATCAGCTCTGTCTGTTAATGGAAATGTTTATAAAGTATTTTCTGTTACTGTCTTGAAGGAAATGTCTGTAAAATAATTGAAAAAAATACTGGTAGCAAATACCAGTTATCAGGCTTGTAAAGGAAGTAGTCACATGCAGGGCTGTTCTGGCATTTCTTTATTACTCAACGCACTGAAGACGCCAGTGAAAACAGAACACAGAAGTGCAGTATAGCACAGAACTGACACTTTTATTAATAACTTGAAACTAAAGTAATTTACATAAACATATGTCATAGGACATCCAGGGATCCAATGGTTCAGCACTGGAAATCACTCACCGCTCCCCTCCCGAACTCAGGGCTTCTTATACGTGGAAGACAAATTGGGAGCTGTGAAGCCTATGGTATACTAGCTGTTCTCGACCTGGGGGGGATTTCGAGCGTGCAAGCCAAGGGCGTGCACCGACAAAGCGGAAACAGGAAGCATGGACGAGTTCGAAGGCACAGTAAACGATTCATAATAACACAGTTAATGGTTCATAATAAAACTGTAAATGGTTCATAACAACACAGTTAAGATAATCTTAGCCACTGTTGACATTAATGTCAATGCCGCTGCCAGTTCTGCCATCGTTTACCTTTTTCTTCTTCTAGTCCGTAGAAATATCAAAGTCGTTAGCCTCTCCCCAGTTGCGACACTTCTGCTCAGGAGAAGATTACAACTAGTGTCGTGAGCACCACGCATGAGTATAAATAGTAAAATAGTTACGGCGCTCCCATTATGTCACTTTGGCATGTGCCAGGTCGGGACCAGCTAGTATACCGCAGGCTTGAGACAGTGGTATCAGTAGACAGGGGAACTAGACCGTCTGATCCCTGGCCCGTCAGGAGAGGCTACTCTGGGCTCCAATCTTATGACACCAGTATTTTTACAGTTTTTGCACGGATATCTTTTACAATGTACCATAAGTGCTGTCACCAGGCATTTGCTTGTACCTTATTTGTTTGTTGCATATAGTGTGTACAGTATTTATTAAATATGAAAAACATTCTTTTGTGATTGTCTAGTGCAGTCTGAGTATGTGGTATGCAAACTCGTCTTTCGTCTGGGCTTGAAAACCAGCAAGAATTAGCAGGTTCCTACTACAGCAATGTAAATTCAGTGGTGGGCTCGCACTTCCTAATTTCCTATATTTCTATTGGGCCGCTAACCTTCAAAAACTGCATTCTGGCTGCACTCCCCAGACACATCTTGGTGCCTGCTAGAAGGTCTTTCCTCCTCCTCTTCCTCTCTCCCTACCTTTTCAAGCTCCGCTCTCCCTACATCTCCCTCTCGTTACTCAGAAAACCCTGTAATATTATGCACACTCAAAACCTGGTACCAGTTTCGGCGCCATTTCAAGTTTTCCTCTACATCCATCTTGGGCCCTATTAATAATAACCAAATATTTACTCCATCTGTGGCTGACAGTGCCTTTACTCTCTGGGAAAAAAACGGCATTAAAACTTTGAAGGATCTTTCTGAAAATTGTGTTTTTTCAACTTTTCCTAACCTGGCGGTTAAACACGCTTTGCCCCTATCTAACTTATTCCGATATCTACAGATAAGTCATTTTGTCTCTTCTGAATTTGTTGGCTTCCTTTTACTACCACCCACCCAGCCCTGGAACGAGCTATTGAACTTTCTTCCTCAACATAAATCAGTAATTTCACAAATTTGTTATTGGATCCTGTGATAAACACTCCACTAATCTATTCTTGGATTATGTCCTGTGATAAACACTCCACTAATATACCTAAAACTGATTGGGAGCAGAAAATGAGTCTTGCATTTTCAAGAGATTTCTGGGATGGAGTGATCAATAGAACAAGTTCCACATCATCTTGTGCTCGACTTGGACTCATTTAGTCTAAGGTGACCAACAGAGTTCATTACTCTAAGTCTAGACTGTCCAAAATGTATTCCACAGTGGCGGATGTGTGTGACAGATGTTTTCCCTCCCCATGCAACCTCTACCATATGTTTTTTACTTGTTCGAAATTGAGATATTACTGGACCTTTGTATTCCATACCCTTTCAGAAGCACTTAAAATCTATTTAACTCCATGCCCCATGATAGCGGTGTTTAGAGTCCCAGCGGACTCCTTCTTGCTAAGTTATAAACATGCCAAAATTATTGCTTTTACTAAACTATTAGCCCGTCGCAGGATTTTGCTGCAGTGGAAGTCCTCTCAGCCACCCTTAGCCTCTCATTGGCTATGTGATGTCTTGTCATTTTTAAAACTTTAGAAAATTAAGTATTCCATGAGGGGATCACAATCAAAATTCCTAGAAAAATGGCAGACATTTATTTTCTATTTTAATAGCTTGCAGACTCCCCTCAGATCATCGTTAGATCATATTATGCTCCTAGTCCACGAAGTGTAAATTTTTTGTTCCCTTATGTATTTGTATGTATGTTAGTGTGATGTTAGTTTGTCTAGGTGCTCTGCGTGGGTTGGGGGTTTGGGAGAGGTGGGTGGGTCGGGATTGGTAACGGGGGGTGGTGGTGGGGAACAGGGATTATGTTTGGGGGGATTAAAATTGTTAAAAATGTAGAAATGTATTGATATATTGCAGAACACAGTATTTTTACTGTTCTTTATTCTGTTGAAATTTCTATAAATAAATAAATAAAAATAGAATTTTCACCAAACCAAATCTTTACACCGGTACAGACAGAAGAGGACTGGCCACCTCCTTGAGTGTGGCCTTACTCTTGGTTTCTTCCTAGTAGTTCCCTTGTTGTTGCTTGCTGTTTGGGGGTATTAGGCCCGGTGTCTGTCAAAGCACTTTGTGATGACTGCTGTTGTAAAAAGGGCTTTATAAAATAAATTTGATTGATTGATCTGGAAGAGCACAACAGCACCTAAAAACTATACCTTTTCGTCTACAATTCAGTTATGTGATCGTATTTGTGGTTTCAGACAAATTTGTTAATAAATTCCTCAGATTGACTTAAAAAAATAAAAAATATGAAAAACATTCCTTTGTGATTGTCTAGTGCAGTCTGGGTATGTGGACCCATTGCGCGCCACTTCATGGGCAGTATTATGTCCTTTTATATCCTTTTAAAGGAAATTTGGAGATGCTGTAAATAAACTACAGTAAGTAGACCAAACTCTGTGTCAGTGAAATATGTTGTAATGGTTTTGGCACAATCAAGATTGATATTAACTTTTAACATCTGGCAGAAATGTTTAAATACTCGATTTTATATTAATTGACAATCAAATTTTCAAATGAACCAGAATGCATCTTTGAACACTCACAATATTTTACTGTCTATCACTATCTCCCCTTCCTTGTTCTGTAGGGTTTAGACGGCCCTACTGGTGAAAAGGGCAATTCTGGGCCCCCTGGCCCCATTGGATTACCAGGCGCAATGGTACGCAATGGTGCCTCTCAGACTGCATCTGACTGGACAGGGTCTGATATGGTGTTGGCAGCCACTGAAATACTGTTATCAACGCTATTGATCTAGACTCTGCTGATCGGTGTAAAGTCGTTTTTTAATTAATGCGAGCATACTGTAGGTGGATTAGCCTGTGTTAACTTGGTATTCATGTGACTGTATGTTTCAGGGTCAGAAAGGCGAAGCAGGAGATAAGGGAGGAAGATCAGACACGGTAATACTGCGTATACCGTGCACTAAAGTAAACTTCAATCAATTCAGAGGATCTGTTTTAAAAGTAAGGCATCTATTAAGAACTGTATCCATTGATGACTTTACCTTTTGTCTTTCCTTAGCTGTATGGCCCCCCAGGGCCTTCAGGGCCCCAAGGACCAGTCGGCCCTGCAGTGAGTACACTGTAAACTACACAACCGTTTGCAACACATAAATATCCATTAATGTTATGTGATGATATATCCTGACTGGATCGTGTTTTTAACACAGGGACCAGAAGGGCGAGAAGGGCCAAAGGTAAGAATTTATTGTGCTATTTCTGATATGTCGTCTGGACTTCAAGAATCTTTTAATGCTGTAGAACTCAGTACGCGATCTAAGACACTGCCTCCAATGCACATATACTGATGAAGCTTAGGTCTACATTTCAGCATACTCTATTGTATGTTCTTTGTCCAATAAAATATCAAATGCAACAAATATGCTTTTAATGAGTGGTTACGCAGAGTATGTACTGGAATGGGTTTTATTAAGTCAGCGGAAGCCGTGTAGTAAACACAAGTATGTTATTCTGTGCCTCGTAGGGGGAGCCAGGCATTGGCCTCCGGGGAGAAAAGGGCGCAGCTGGTTCTAAGGGCGATAAAGGCGACAGGGGCCATCTTGGACTTCCTGTAAGCTCACTGATCTTTACTTTTTCTGTGCTGTTTTAAGTGTTGTTGTTTTTTCTAATTCCCTTTTAACCAGTTTGTTTTAACTTGTATTTTGGCTTCTGGAAACCCTGGGGCAAACTGTTTGTTGAGGCTTTTTTGTCTTTGTACCAGCATCATTTTACCATGTCGCTAACTCACCAGTGAACGTCAACAGTTGTATTGATGTAGTCAGAGGCTGTGTGTCAAAGTCAAGGATCCTTCCTTGGTAGGACTGGTCCTTCCAAGTCAGGTCCTTCAGAGGTTAGGCGAGGCTCCTCCTTAGCATTCGGAACGGAATGGAACAGGCTAGCAAGTGCACATCATTGCGTCATTACGTCAGTGAAAAGGTCCGCCTTTGGCCCTGCAATTCAACAGTGGACAGTAGCAATTTGTACTTGCATTTAAACGTTAAACTTCCCTTATATGTACAACAGTTTTAAGAAATGTACAGTAACGATAAACACTAAAGATACTTATATTTGAAAGCATATTGCCCCGTCATCACTCCGACTCCAATAACATCCGGCATTACATATTTTTAACAAGCCTGCAAAGGATTGTGGGTGATTTGGGAGAGCGAAGGATACACATATGCATCCTTTACTGTCTATGGGAAATTCTCAGAATGAAGGACACAGTCTTTGGTTGAAATTCGGAGGATCCAGGACATTGGAATAGTCCTTCGACGGACTTCGATGACTTAGCATCCTCGAAATTCTGGCTTCGGAGGATTCTTCCTTGACTATGTTAAACAGCTCCAGTGCATGGATGGATGGTTGCATCACTACAATGAATAGCTAAAAAAGTGAATAACCACACAGTCGCATTGACTACATTGGCTCATTAATGATAATTACCGTATTGGTCCGAATATAAGACCGTTTTTTCCCTGGAAATATGTCTGAAAAAAAGGCCTTGTCTTATATTCAGGACCTATACTTTTAAATGGCAGTACACATCCACAAACACAGATGGCGCTAGATACCTGTAAAATGTTCCCTTCTTGGCCGAAGAGGGTTTGGGTTAGGGTTAGGGTCAATGAGATCTAACTTTTCAGTGCATCGGCCTGAAAGATGGAGAGACACTGATCATCTTGAGCGGTGGCTCAAAAGTAGGTCAAGTTAACCAACAACTTAGGAGAAGTTATGATGCAAATTTCGATTGTGGTGATAAATGCAGCGTAGTCGTCAATCAACTCTTAAGCTGCTAAGAAATTTGGTGTCACAGAATGTAATGTTCTAAGATGTTGAACCCAAAAAGAAAGATGCAAACAGTCAGAGAAAAGCTTTCCATGGTCCTCACAGCAGCCACTTCAAAGAGATTTTTGAATTTATTTGCAATATATATATATATAACATGATTTTAATCAAAATGGTTTATGTTAAAACAACATTATCCTTATTTTCAAATAAAATAACTTTATTTATAAAAACAAGATTTGCTCTTTAATAAGTGCTGGTATTTTCCAAAACATTTGTGATGAAAATGGGTGGTCTTATAATCAGGCTCACCTTATATTTAGACAAATATGGTATCTGGTAAATTTATTTTTTATTTTTGACACCAATGTTTAGATGTCTGATGATCTCTTTTACATTCTGTAAATGTCTTCTCCTTTAGTTACATTTGTAGTTGCATGTCAAACAATAACTGTAATATTCATATCTGGGTAGTGTCTCTTTCTTATTTCTGGTTTACTCTAAGCGGGTCAAAAGTCAATGTTGGTACATCAGTAAATGTAGTGACATCATCAAATACACAGTAACTTCTTTTACATGGAAATGATGCAGACAATATTTTGTAATCATTGTTTGTACCAGTTTGTTTCCAAAATCCTATCTTTAAACTGGCCATGATGGATGTGTTGTTGTTCTCAATGCGGCTTTCGAAAGTAGCCGTAAGCTCCTCGTCACGGGCCTGTAGAAGGAGTTACTGACCCCTTAGTGTTTCTCACAACACCATCACCCTTCATCAACAACTGGTTGTGTCGTTGTTTTTTTTGTCACACGAGTCACTGCTTCACTCACCCCCTCACCCTCTCCCCCCACACCCCTCCCATCTCTCCATCTCCGCTCTCTAACTGTTTACACGCTGTCCAGGGGGCTCATGGTTTAGACGGCAGGCCTGGTCCAGTGGTGAGTGGCGCAAGTCCTGTACACCCCCCGCCCCCAACATACACTCCTCCCCCACCCCACCTCCCCTATTGGCTTGCCTGCCTGTCTGTCTGCACTGGGCTATTGCCTCTGTCTGCCTGGCTTGCGTCTATGCTTGTCCTGTCTGTCTGTCTGTCTGTCTGTCTGACCGTCTGTCTGACCGTCTGTCTGTCTGACCGTCTGTCTTTCTGGAGGACTGCAGAGGGAGCAGTTCAGTTTTGAGGATTTCTTTGGCATAGGTATGATGTTCACATGACTGTATTCGAAAGTGTAACGAATCAGGTTACTCATTGTAACCCTTCTAATCTTAGTACTTATTTGCTCCGAAGAAGTGAAGGGAAAAAAATAGCCCCCTCGTGCATTATAGGCCGAATCCTAACCGAAGAGTTGTTGTAACTCAGACTTACTAGTTGGGGTAAGTCTGACTTACGAGTTGGAGTAACTGTGAAAATGATCACGTGTCAATGGCAAATTGTTAAGGTCTTGTAAGGTTTGCAATCACATCACAACCTACATGTATAAAGTCATGAAAAAATGTTTGAGTGTCAGAGTCCATGCCATTGCAAATCTTTAAAAGAGGTTTCTAGAAGTTGCCTCTTGTCTCTCCTACAGTCATTATGCAGTATACAGCTTTGAACTGGCGTTGTGATGTCAGACCAAGAGAGCATGCTGTGATTCTCATGCTGCATGTTGATATGTGTACAGGACAACATGATCGTATTGCCCCCTTATGCTACATGTTTCCCAGACTGTACTGTCTGCATACATGGACAGAGCTGCAATCAAACTCTTCTACCCAACATGAACCGCTTCAGCCTTTGTTATTTCTGCTCAGTCTTTAGCTCCACAAGCTTGGGAGGACAGTGTAACTGTACAAAGCTACCACCACATTCATTAAGAGGTTGTTACTTCAAACTGGTTCTCTGATACGTAATTGGATACTTGGTGCTTTGGTATTAAGTGCTTCTTAAAGCTTGTTGAGATATTGGTGGTGGAAATACAATAATGTATTTTCTTGTAAAATGCTCCGGATGTAATGTCTGCATTCACTGATGGTCTGTCCTGTTCTGAAACACAAAGGGGCTGATCGGGCCCGTGGGTGTGGCAGGCCCCCCAGGACCAAAGGGAGATAGAGTGAGTCCTCACTGATTCACAAACAGAGACACAGACAAGCATAGTGTGTACTGTATGCAAAAACAACATCTGACCTACAGTATTGTCAACAGTGAGTTTATTTATCTGTCACATGAAGGATTAATTTGTTCTTAATTGGGTCATTTTCAGGGTTTCAAGGGAGATGCAGGAGTCCCAGGACCAATTGGTAGTCAAGGCATCCCCGTAAGTAATCGTTGTTCAATTTACTAATATTATTATTATTTTATTGAACATAGGAACAATATCATGAAAATCACATTCTCTATTTCCCCCTCCTTGATGACCTAACTTATCATGAATATCAAATACAGTATTGTATTTATTTACAGCATTTCATTATCAAGTGTTCATTGTCTTTCAGTATATCATATACGATCGGTAAATGAACAATTTGTAACAACATACATAACTATATCCTTCCAGTTCCTTAGAGAATATATAAATGTGGTCTGAAGGAATTGATGGATCAAATCCACAAGCAGGTGATATAGTTTCATTTCTTCTTCTCAGGGTTTAGTAGGACCACAAGGATTCAAAGGGAACCGGGTAAGATAACAGCTGATGATGATGAACGTCATGTTTTCCTGGACTGTGGTGGTGGGGTTGTTCAAAGCAGAGGATGGAAACAGTATAGTTCATAGGGCCCTTGTGATACGCTATGTGGTTTAAAATGGCTGCTGATCCTCCAACCTCCAAAATAAGCACAAGTATTCTTAACTGTAAAGAAAAAGTCTGGAGGATGGTAATCACCTGTAATTTAGGTGGTTCAAGTTCAACCCCCCCCCCCCTTTGGGATGTTATGTTAGTTTTAAAGCATCGTGGACCTGTGGAGGTTTTATAAGCAGGACTGTAGTGGATTCAAAAGCCATGACAAATACTATTATCTAAATCTGAGTTAATGTGAACATTCTTAATTTTAGGGAGAACTCTCTGTTCTCGTAAGATATGAGCTCTTTGAAAGCATGTGTGAAAACTAGCTACTTTGGAAATCTGTATAGTGTCATTGACCTGTATTCAATTTTTTGTAATATTTAAAGAAATTAATTCCTGTGTCTTTTGCTGTGGCTTTTTTACCTCTGAGCATACTAGTATAGATTAAAACGGAGAACAGAGGCCAGTAATTTGAAAGGACACGTCAAAGCTCTTCGAAAATTATATTCTGTTTACCTCATAGAATTATTTCAGTTAGTTCCCATTTTGTCAGGCCTCGAAATTTCATGTTTAAAGTAATCAATGAATTCTACACTCATTATCTTGTAAAGTAGCCGCTGCAAAAAAACGTGCCCTTGAAATATACCATTGTATTAAAGAACAGTTTCTTAATATACCCATGTTCCCTTTTCCTCTTGGAGAATGTTTGTTTCCTTCCTATTAACATTGGATTTAATACTCAAACTCCCACCTGAGAAGTCACGACATGTCATTGACCCTCACAGCACTTTCAACCGGACTTATGTAGGCAGGAAATACCTGACCTTGACAGATATGTGGAACAAATCGATTACCTGATCAACAAAGGTTTCAGAGATGAGGCCAGAGATACTGGAAGTGGGGTATTTGCCACACCGCTTGGAGGTGCTGTGAAAGGCAGTGGGGTTTGTGGTGCTGTTTTTACTCTTTTCCTGTCTTCCTTTGTTTCCACAGGTCTCCCTATCCCCTTTTCCTCTCCTCCACCCTGCTCTGATCCCGGGGCTCTTTTTTGCCGGGTCCTGTTGCCCTCTCTCCCCCTCTCACATAACCTGGCAACCTGCTCCTCCTGCATTCTAACGTCGTAGTCCCGGGTTAATCTTCCTCCTCACCCTATTCCTCTTCCTCCATCTTACCTTTCCTGCAAACCTGCCTCTGTAATGTCCTCTCCCTTGGCTGACAAGTAATGTTCTCACAACGTGGCCACAGCATTATGTTGACGGTTTTCGTGCAAATCAGAGGTATGTTGTGAGACTGTTACGTGTTAGTCAGGGTTTTGTTATCTTCCAGATTTATTTCCCTCTTGATAAATTTGCACAATCCCTAATCCAACCCCCATAAAGGCCCTGGAATTGGTGAGCGGATGTTTCAATGTGGTCAGGTTCTGATTTATCCATTGTGTTTGGTTTTGGCCAGGCTCTACGTTATACACCGATTTAACTCTGATACAGACTTTAAAGGAACACTCCAGACACCTAAACGCTAGTGATGGCAGTTTGAAAGTTAGGCTTCGAAACGTGCTTCAAACATTAACTATAATTCCATTTGAACCACTGCTCCGAAGCTTGCTTTGGTATGGAAAAATCACGTGACATATGAAATCCGAAGCAATAACTGTTTCATTCTCGGAATGAACCATCTGAGTGTTTCGCAGCGGCACCGCCACACGCGAAACAGTCAATGACATTATGAAAACAGGTAGGACTGTGCTGCCACAGCAACCGGCACCGCCTCGTTTCGAGTCTGAATTCTAGTGCGCTCAAAGCATAAAAACCTTAATAAACAACATTGCTTTTGGTTCGTAGTAGCCTCTACAGTGACAAGCATTAGTTTTTTGTATTCATTTATTGTTATTACTATGGACGCATCTAGGAAGAGAGGTCGTTCTGGCATGGGAAACTTTATTTTGATCGCTCCTGATAAGGTGCGCTTGCTGTTAAATATTATTATAAAATATTAGGCTAAAAGTAGAGGTATAGAATTGTAACTATCAGCGGCCTATAGTAATAGCGGTCTCAAGTGTGTATAAAAACATTAGCATACTTTATAACTATAGGCCTATATGATTAGTGTAGCCATTAGGTTGAGAGGAAAAAAGTGTGGAAAAACAATAGTGTTCCTTAATAAATATCTTTGAGTGTTCCCAATCCCACTTACCCCCTGGCCATAGTTACGCAAGCACACACAACTTTGGCTATATTTTCCCAGCACATCCTCCATTTCTCCAACCACTCTCTCCCCAATAACCAATAACACAAAACACAAATGAATCAGTCTTTATTTGTAAAAACAATGATATCCCATTGTTAGTATACATGTTGCACTGTGTTTGTTTGTAGGGGGGATAGGTGCATGCACTAGATTTATTTCACTCATCTTAAAGCCTCTTGTCCACTATCTAGCTGGGATAATTTAGATGCAGCTTTGGCACTTCACCAGGCGAGGTCGCTGTTACTGAAGCTTTGAGTAATGAACCCATTTTCAAACCAATTGTTCTAAGTGGTTCAGTGCTTCACCAAAGCTTCATTTGCCCATCACTACTAAACACCTCAAAATCGTTGTGCCGGTCATGTTGTTCAACATGACAGTCACTAAATACACCTCCTCAGTGTAGTCGATAATTCCCAACACAGCCACTGAATGTTTTGATTAGATTGGTATAAAGATTTTCTCGAGTCCCAGAAAGTTGGAAAATTACTTATCCATTACCAATGTGTATCAATATCCCTGGTTGGCACACAACACACCAGTTGAGTCAGAACATTCACCACATATCAGCTGTGATGTGTGAGGAGTGATTATGCTAAATATGAGGGGATTAGCTTGTCATGATGGGAAGAGAGCCAGGTGAGGAATTTAGCAGAAAGATGGCAATGTCACTTTCACTGCCCTGGGGAATTTGATTACAGCAGGTAAAGATTGGCACCTCCTGGCCTTCCAAAACCACATCTGCAGCATCTGGTCCCCCATCTCTGGGCATATAGGGTACAATGCGGCATAATGTTGCCGTAGTAACCAGTCCAGTGACCTCTTAACACAAACAACACTGTCGATTTCACGTGTTTTCTGTCTCATAGAATGGGGAAATTATTTTTGATATGCGAAAATGTTTTTGGGAAATATTTATCCTGTTTTTAGTATTTACCTTTAGTACTTAAAAGCTATATTTTCTTTGAACAATGCAGTTGTTAATGTAAAAGTTTGGGTACCTAGAATTAATCAATATTATCTTTAATTATAATCTTGGCTAGGATAAGAGATAGTATGTTCAGTGAAACACAATACTCAATCACTCACAGGAGACAGAGCCTTAAAACAAATGTGTCAGCTTTATAAATTTGACAATGAAATGTCAATTAATATTTTTGAGATACTGTGTCACTCGTAAATGTTATGTTGTTTTCCTCTATTAGTTGATTAATAATGAATTTACATGTCTGTGATGGCTACGTTAAGCACTAAGACCCGCTCACCATCAACCTGGGCCTGTATCCTTCTCCCTAACCCCTTGAACTTACTCTCCAGACATATAAATGAATAAAAAACATCTTACTCTTCCTCGTAAGCCCACTAAACCTTTCACCCTTGCATTTATTGTTGTATTGTAATATCTGAAATGATGTAGGTAAGAATTAGAGCTTCGTGACTTCCTTTTAATACAACCAACCTTTGCTTACTGTTGAGTAAGCCGGGAGGAACTAAAGCCTGTCTCTTTGAATGCACTGTTGTTTTATAGGGGGAGAGGGGCAAGAAAGGCAACAGGGGAACTAAAGGGGATAAGGGAGACCAAGGAGCACCAGGATTAGATGCCCCCTGTCCTTTGGTATGTCCTGATTTAAATGTGCCACTAGGAGGCAAAACGAAGCAGACAGCCTCAGGATAGCTGATATCCTACCCTACCAGCAGGGGCCTCTGGACTCGTATTCTGGCTTCGTTTTGCCTCTCATGTTTAACCCAATCTAACAAACCCTGAGGTGGCTTTGGTCCAAGTGTCCACTAGAGTAATGGATCATGAATTTGATCATGAATAATTGGTCTCCCCAGGACCAGGGACCATAAACCAACTGAGGGGGTTTCCTTTTCAGGTGTAATCCCACTCATGACCTGCACGGTTCCGTGGGTCTGTTCCTGTCAATCCTCGGAAATGTTTAGGCAGAGGTTCTCTCCTCTGCCAGCAGGGGGCACTGCTGCTAACAAAATGGGCAATGTGAAGATGTTTACAAGGTTGATTTTGCAAACAGGGTTTCCGGGGCTTTAAAGGAGAAAAGGGTGAACCGGGCCTTCCTGGCCTGGATGGGCTGGATGCCCCTTGTCCTGTGGTATGCGTCCTCTCTCCCTTCCCTATCCAGCACGATTTGGCTTCCTTAAACCAATGCCTAACTACCACCCTTCACTTTCCCATTCACTTAACTGAACGCATAAGTAACAACTGATTCAACAGAGATGCATGAGAATAATGTTGAGCAAACTCAATGGTAGAGTAAGTTATGTTATGAGTTGCCAGTACTAATTGCTATTAATAAAACCAATGCTTTATTAATAGACTCTGCATGGGCACTGTTATAGTGATTGATACAGTTTTTTAAGAAATACTACTTGGATGGTACACCTGTTTTTAGAAACTTTGCGTCCGATCATTTCACTAACATTGATAATTGATTGGGTCAGAATGTTGTCTTTTTCTTGCCCAGATACAAATCAAGTATTTCTGTAATGAAGGTGATATGCAAAATAATGTATTTCTGTTATTTTAATAACTCAGGATCCATTCAGTCACTTGTAAAATCCTATCAGCCTTACATTTCCTTTTTTGTTTTTATCTCCTACACTACCATCTGCATGAAACCTTTCACCAACTTATCCTTTACTGGCCGGGACAAAAACTATTGGAAAAGATTATCCTGGACAAACCACGGTCACCTCCTCAAAGCTTTTAGTTTAACCCTGTATTAGGTTTCTGTATTATGAAGGGGAATAAGTTTGACTCATTGATACGCAAAAGTTGGCAGAAGAAAGAAAAAAAAGGTTTAATTCATTCCCACTATAGAATCATAACATATTCACACATCAACTGTACTACTGTATCACTAGTTCATTGGTTGTTGCTGATTTAATGCTACATGTATAGCACATTAGATCAATATAATGCAAATCATAGTATTGAACAAAGCAGTTTTATTCAGAAGTGCATTGCATTGTGTTTTGTGTACTAGTTTGCATGTCTATACTGTACAGTCCTATTTGTCGGTTTCAGCAGGCTGGGTAACACTTTACAGTAAAGTACTGATATCTGTTTCAGAACAACTTGATGTAAAGTGTTACCTCAGAGTGTAGATGTGTTACTTACTTGGGTTTCTTTCTTTCCAAAGGGGGATGATGGCTTACCAGTATCAGGTTGTTGGAATAAAGTAAGTGAGAGTGTTTTTTTCCTGTTGTAAATGTACCATATTCCTGCATGTCGGGTTAATTACAAGCGTGGTTGTTAACACTTTTTAATTTATTCCCATGCTGGTATAATAAACAACATAATCTGTCATTTCTGATAAAGAAAAGTGGGTAGTTGTGTTGATAGTAATTGTATCCTTGTTGAAAATTGCATGAACTAATGTTTACGTTTTTTGCCTCTTGTTTTCTCCTTGCAGTGACGATAACTTTGGAGTGGCATGTGTGATTGTACATAGAATATTTATTTTTGTACTTTTCATCTGCTTTCTAATACTTATGGGGAAAAAAAGAAAATCATAAAAATATTCCAGGATTTTTGTACAAAGTGTTTATTTTTATTACTTGTAATGTTTTTATGTATTGGATTTTATAGCTATGCATATTTGGCAACGTTTAAATTAGGAGAAATTATATTGTGGCTGCATTTGCATGATATTTGTGCATAATGTGAACAGATAATGCCTATTAACTTATTGTATCATGTTGTTTTGTTTCCTTGTGACCATGCTGCACTGAATTGTGGGGCTGGAGAGATAAAGTGTTGGCTTTTCTGAAATAACTTAGTTGAACCCTCTGTGTAGAGATACAAATGATTAAGCGAATCACATCCAATAATTCCTTCCTAAACATGTAAACAGCTCAAGTCATGGTGACAGACAGCACTGTATTTAGTCTGCACTGCAGTTTAGCCATTTTAATTACTAACCCATAAAATATCCTGAATATGCAATTTGCCACTAGCACATGTCGCGGTTTTTAACAGGAAATATTTTATCTCATGAAGGGTGTTTCAACTAAGATTGTCTGACCATTTTAAGCCTCAGTGGTTAGTGGAAATAAATAACCAATACTTGGCTGAGTAGTTTCCTAGCCAAACTGACCAACCATTCTAAGCTTCAAGAACGTATTACCTACTGGCCTCTACTTTGTTCTAGTTATCTGTAAATATATATTTTTTACCAAATCTAAGGGGCCAACTGCTACTGCTTTTTGACTATCAGTCCCTCTTTAACCGTAGTTGTTTGACTTTTTGTTAGAATGTTATCCTGTTATCCTATTGATTCGAACCCATGTAAGCTTTCTCTTGGATGACTTAAATATTTGCTGCTCCCATTCAAGGCAACAGCCACTCTGCGCTCAGTGTACCTCATCCATTTATTTATATGAAGAACGGTATCAATAATGGAAAATGAAGATATTTTTTGCTAAGAAATATAGAATTGTTATTTTCAGCTGTTTCATAGCAGGTTTTTGTAGCTGCTGATGGTTTTTAAGAATCAGTATTAAAGAAATGGATGAAGAAGACTGAACAGGATTCCATTACTGCTGCTCAATGTAATATGTATAGCTAAATTAAGAGATTGCAAGATTACCACCTTCAATAAAGTCTTTGTGAGGTTTTACCTCATAATGTTTGATTTTTTCCCTGATGTTCATTCCTTGTGTTAGTTAACACAAATTTAATGAGAAATTAAACATGACAAGTTAATCCCCACAAGATTATTTTGCCAGTGTCACATGGTAAAAGGCTAAAGGTTATGTGTAGTGTAAAACATACAATTGGGGTTGGGGTTCCCACTTCTGATTGAGCCCAGGGCATCCATGGATGGAGATGTAATTAGCCAGCCCCATTCAGATTTCGGGGGTTAATAATCAATAATAATCAACCAGATCTGCAATATTTTATTTTCTAAAAAATTAGGCAGGGCCTTAATAACGAATTAAATATCATGGCATTGAGAAAAAAATACATCAGTACAATGCATACAGTACATAATTCACCAGTTAGCCAAGAAATGCGAAGTTTGAAGTTTCTGGTCCCACATGTTAAAAAAACAGACACTTTTGTTTGCACAGTGTGGATGTTCTAGAAAGCATGGATTGGGGTTTTGAATTGATTTTTTTCAACTGATTGATGGCATTATCATTTAAGGTTTTCACTGGTTGTATGAAAGGACTTATCCATTGACATGAACCTATTTTTTTCTTGAAAGGGCCAAAATCCTTTCCAGCTGGCGAAGTAGTAGAGGTTCAAGAGATCTGCTGTGACGTTTCGCTCAAACCGACAGAACGGAAACTTTAAGGCTTTTGGAGATCTTTGAGTTTTGACTAAACCTGGAGTTGTTATTTTACTCACAGTTTATCCATCCGGCTGAAAACAAAGCCAGGATTATTGAGAAGCTCAAGTGGTACCAGTGAGCAAACTGTATCAATAAGTCCGACACTAAGGATTTTACTTTCCTTTGTCATTCTTGGTTTAAGATTTCAGGTTCTTGATTGAAGGCTTCAGGTGATGGAAATGCCATTAACCCACAGAGATCTACCAATGATATACAGATGCATTTCTTTTGAGATTGATATGGATGTTCATCTATGTTTATTCACTATGTGAAAGCGGGACATTAACTTTTTATAGTGTCCAATTTCCTGTGTTTTATTTGACACCAACAACTGTGATTGAAGAATTCAGAGCAGCTCCCAGAACAAATAATGTCATTTCTCCTTGTTCATGTGTTTCCAAGAAAACCCCAAAAGAATGGGAAATGCTTATGATGATTCCTGATATCAAACTCACTGCCTTATAACCTGGGTGTTGCAGCCACCAACATATTGTTTATATACAGTAGCTACGTACGTTGCCTGACCTGTGCCCAAAGAAGATATTTAGTGCCAGAAACATACTATTTGTATTCAGTATACTTATGCATGTCTAACATACAGTTTTGCACCAGGGTGTGAAGCTCATCATTTATCAATGCTAGAACATTAGATAATGTACAGTTGGAGAGGGCTCACACATTGTATAAAGTGTCCATGTTGTTTTATATATATATATATATATATTAGATTATTGTAACATATCAGCCTCCTAAAACATGGGCATCAACTCTTTGCAAGCATGAATTAAACAGCAACTTATTGAGGTTTAAGCAAACCTGTTTTAATGAACTTGGATAAACATGTATTTTAGATTACGATAATACAATTCTGCAGTCATACTGACCGATTTTATAATTATTCTAGAATATAAAATTATTCTAGAGGTGAATGATTCAAAATGCCATTCTAAATGCATGTCAAGATGCGTAATATAAGGCAGCTATCTTCAGCTGAAATTAAGACACATTATATGAATAAGTTAATGTTTCGGTAACTGACTGACACCCTTAATTGATAATAAGAACCATGAAACATTTCTATCGTGCCCAAATCTTCATGTAAAATGTTCATGACTGTACATAAAAGAGCAGTTTTGAAAGAATTGTTACAGGTTCATTACACATAAAGAATAAAATGCAATGTTAGACAGTTAATAACTAAAAGGGATTTAATTAATTTAGGTTGCTTATGACTTTTTGGCATCTTGAGAAGAACACAAACCAAATTTAGTTCTTTGCATAAAGGTATGTTTTTTGTTGAAAAAAATATTAACAATTTCATTTAATTATTGACTGAACTGCCAATACCTATCTTGTCAACAAGTATGTTATCTTGTGCCTTTTACTATGTTTAACACAAACTTTCCTGTTTTATTGAAAATATAATGCACAGAAGCATTCCTTATGTCATATTGACAACTGTTTTCTAAACCTTCTCACATCTCAATAAAAATGCACCTAATAATTTTCCTATTCAAAGTGGTGGATACAAGCCAAAGCTATGTTAGTCCATAAAGTATTGATATAATTCAGTTTTATTTCATACAATGGACAGTGTGACTGTTCTTCGGAATGTCCTGTACTAAAAGTCACATTTACCTTTGGCAGGCATTAAGAGATTAAACCACTCTGACATTACTGACATAAATAGGTGAAAGAAAAGTTGTTTAGAGGCAAAATTTTATTAACTATTTTAGACAATAAAATATAATTTAATTTTCTTGTTTTTATGTTTAATTTGACGTGTATGGTACTCTGTGAGTTCTTTCTATTAATCCATGTGAGTGGATGTTTTGCATGACAGCTAGGCTTACATAGCCCCTGGTGTTGACACATCACATGATAAAGTTGATTCTAATTTTATTTAAATTAGTATGTAAAGCATACAATTTCGTTCTGTTGTAACTGCTGTAAATTAAGTGAATGCAAATTGTTTTGGTTTAATCATTCATGATGGTTCTAATCAATATAAAATAACAAAGATTTAGTAAAGAACTTTTATGCAATTATGTATTTAATTATTAATCATGCCATTTGATAATTATTTGATTAATCAGAGGAATCATGGTTTCAAAACATATAATGTATTATCCAGAAATCATTTCAAATAGAAAACCTGACATATTACGAATTTGTAAAAATGTATTATATTTTAGGTATTTTCTGAAACATATAACATATTTATATTGTGAATTTGGTTTGAAATGTAACTGTTCTTGTCGGAATTCACCTAGATTCCACAAGGAGTACATACCTACATAGTACCCCTTTAATTTTAAGCAAACAAAGGTCCATTATCCTCAGTTTTGATTTGTCAAAATACAGCCCATTGTCCTGTATTAACCAAAACACTTATTTGAACATAGTTTCCAATTTATTTTATGTAGCATTTTGTTAAAACAGCAGTCAACTTGCCACATTTACTTTAGAGTCATCAAAGTTTGTGTGCATTTCATTTCTTTTTCTCACAGATTTTTTGCACAATGATGGCAGTACTCTTTAGATTTACCTTAATGGAATGTACCATTACATGTTTGTATTATACTGTATTTATTTGGTATACATTTCTCTACTGACACAACTTTATTGTGTGACGGTCTTGTAATATTGTGTCGAGATATTAAGTGTACTCTTCATGTAATATGCATACTTTCGATAGAACATATCCTTTTACATATAATGTCAACTTAACAAGTGATTGAAAATCATGAAAATCTCATTAACTGATGAAATTTAATTATTTGTGGACCTGATCCATTGTAAAACATTTTGTTATGCTACTACCGCATAGAAACAAATAAGTTTATTGTTCATTTTAGTCAAAGCCAATTTAGAATGAGGTAAAATCACACATGTTACATGAAGAGTACAGTATATACATTTTTGTTTAAGGAATGATTTCGTATCAACTGTATACAGTATTTATACAGTATGGATACTAACTTTAGTTAACTTTACAGATATGTTTATGCCAGTCTATGCTCAATGCATTCTGTTTTGTATGAAGTGTCTTCATTTTGTGTATATTTGGTTTAGAAACATTTGATCATGATTTTTGTACAGTGCGTTCATAAAGTATTCAAACTTTTTCCATGTCATAGCCTGCATTTAAAATGTATAAATGAGGTTTTCTTCATTACTGACACACAATACCGTATGATGACAAAAGGAAAACATTTTTATATATATTTTAAAAGGAATACAGAAATCACTAAGTATTCGGTTCCTTGAGTCAATAAAAGCTATGAGTCTTCTTGGATATGTATGTAATAGCTTTGCATATATCAAGTTGGGTATTTTTTGCCATTCTTTATTCTAAATAAGTTTTAAGTCTAAGGTTATGGCTAGTCCACATTAGGACATTTACACTCATGTTCTGAAGCTATCACTGTGTTGCATTGACTGTATATAATAATCCTCCATTTCATCCATGGCACTGAACTTCTGTCATAGTGTAAATAGTGTTGATGGTCACATCCCTGGCCATGACCCTTCTTGTTCAGTTGCTCAGTTTGGTTAGACAGACAGCTATAACAATAAACTGTATGTAGTTCCAACAACATTTTAATTCCATAATGATGGAGACGTCTCAAGGATGATGAAAGGAAAATAGATTCACCTAAACTCAATTTGGAGAGTAATAACCATAGAAATAGAATGGATAGAAAGCCATTGAACTGCTTGGCGGGGTCATTCGATTAGTACACAACAAAATGGCGATTGTTGTTAATTGTCATGGTGACAACACACAAATCGTTTAATGCGGCCGTTAGATCTTTGCAATGGAATGTACACATAAAAATGGCTGCCGCTCTGACCATTCTGCAACATTGTTTTGAATTGGAATTGCATTTCTATCCATTCAATTTCTATGGTAATAACAATAAGGTTTAATATTAATGTAATATGCCTTTTTCATTAATACATTACAAACAAAATCCCTTTGATTAGGTTATTACGTGTAGCTGCTGACCAAACAAATCTAAAAGTAATCTATTTTTTAGCTTTCTGAAATGTTACTTATGCTTTATTTGGGATAAAGAAAGTGTGGAAAAAAGAGAAGAGAGTTTATGCTGAAGAGCGATGGGACAGATTCAAACCCAGCTGGAGAAGTACCACTGATCCCCCTATGTCACAAATGAATCCACATAATTTAAGGCTGTGGTCAATAGTATTGAATACTTTCTCATTATACTATATGGTACTGTATAATAGTTAATCTGCTGTTGACATACATTTTATTTTCTCTTCTCTATACTGTATGTTTGTTAGGTAGAATTTAAAATGTATAATATTATACAAGTTAAAGTTTGTTTGATATTCTGTCAGTTTCAGTAGCTACCAATAACTGACAAGTGATATAAGGGCATTTATTTAAAATCATATGCATGCTAATATTATTGTTTAGAACAACAATTTTACTACTTGACAGAAACAGTGAAAAATGGCAAATCTAGGTCCTGTCTCAGCACATTAACTATTGGCATGTATATGTCAATTCTGCACAATATGAGGAACTCTCTGGGTTATGTCCTTTTGTAATTTCCTCAGCTGTTACAGATTCTTGAAACTGAATTGCAATTTGAACATTGAATTGATGTACAAATATTGTTTCTTGAGATTCAGTGCATCATCAAAATGTAAAATGTTTAATTTTACCCATAGTTAAGTATGTTTTATAACTTTATTTAGTGTGCTGTCAAATGGTTAGCGTCTTTTTTTTCAGAAAATATTTTTACTTTTTATAAATCATAAATGGCAGCTTTTGTCACTGTTTGCCAATCATTATTTCACTGTTCAATACATGTCAAATGTTTAAACATTGTCAATAATGTAAATAAAGTAATGCGTTATTATTTTAACACTGCTCAAGTCTTTTCAATTTAAAAACTTTGTTGAAATAATCCAATCTGCAGTAGCCTAGAGCGCTCTATATAGTATTCTATTCTATTCTGTGTCTATGCTAATGTAACGAGATTTTAATTAGGAAATAAAGACAGAAGCCTGACCAATAAGCAAGAGTATTTTAAATCAAGGTGAGAGTAATTCACATTCTACATTGATAAATACTCTGCGACCACCAGAGTAACCGCTAGGGGTAGCCAAATGCTTACATTGCTTTATGTAAAATTAAACAGACTTGTAGGACTAAAGTAACATGGTCAGTACGTAACATTAAAGGATCAAGCTTTTATGGAGGATGTCACAGATGCCTGTCCATTTACTGGAGATTACTGTATTTGTTTTCGCAAGTGTGAAAACACCTGAAGAAACTCATGAACAACTTTTAAGAAATAGCCCGTTAAATGTCAAGAATCAGGGACCGTATTCGACGAAATTGTAAGTAATTTAGCCGAATTATGTTATGACCCGATAGGCTAGTGTAATTGTGGCATGCAGACTACTGTAACGTTATTAAATTCCGGATATGATATGATTCTGATGTTTGTGAACTTATGATCATAACGATCATCATTTGCCATATGATTGAATGGTTTGCATGTAGCCTACTGTATTGTATGCTCTGAGACAACATGATCAGCGGTAGATTCATTTAATTTCTATCTTTCTGATGGATGGATAATTTATCCGTTCTGTTATTAGTTTTAAGTGGTTGGCAGAATTGCCATTTTATGTCTATTAAAATGTATCACATAGAAAACCTGTTTATCATGACATGTTTTGTATTTCTAAATGCATTTTATGAAAAGTCATAAAACTCCTCTTCAATTTGAACATTTTACTTTACATTTCACCAGCCGCTGGATGGAGCACTACCAGTGACTAGACGAGGGTGAGTAAGTGCCTATCTATGGTGGCCAGCCAAAAGCTGGCCATGGGCAACGGTTCAATTAAAGCCCCACGGCCAGTGGACAGATGCCTGGCCTCCAGCCTCAAGGTGGAGCGCACAGCCAACCCAGCAAGAGAGGCAGATCCCCTGAGGCTCAGGATTGCCCATCTGGAAGGGGAGCTGGCCCAGAGGGACCAGCAGTTCAAGTCCCAAGAGCTCAAGCTGCAGAGCCTGCAGAGAGAGCTGGAAGTTAAAGTCTCCCATATTGAAAAACTCCAGGATGCCATCGACTACAACAACCTGGGATGCTCTGTTCCAGCTCCCAACCTCAACAGTCACCGCCTGCTCAGCGTCATCAACCAGGGTCCCACACGTTTCCACAGAGTGGCCGTGGAGGTCCACCGCAGGCTTAAGGCCAAGGAGGGTGTGTCTGCCGAACCTACCTCAGGGCACTTTGGTGGGGGTTTAAGAGCCCATCATTTGTCCAAAGAGAGGGCCTGTGTCCGGAAGGATTCCAGGTTGGTGTCAGAGGTCAACAGAAAAACTTAATGCAATCCATGTTACAATGTTAGGTTTTCCAATGCTAACATTTTAGCATTTGTTGTCAAAGTCCCGTTCAGTGGTGTTGGCATTAGAATATATTGTTATATTATTTTTGAACATAATGTGTGAAAAAATGCTAATATCGGTCCAAGGACGTCAATGGTATTTATGGCACAAATATTACAATTTTACTACCAAACCATAGATTTGTGTTAAAACCGGGGCCATATAGTCCTTTCGGGTAGCAATGTAATTTTAAAATAAGCCTGAAACTCCATAACTAATTTCACCTACATTTAAGTCATTTAGCTCTTATCCAGACCGACTGAAGCCAGAAACTGAACCTGACAACCCTTGTTGTCAAGTAATTTACACATAAGTACAAAGCGGTTGGCATCCCAGACTGATTCTTGTCTTGGCTTATGTGTTGCATGTCTTATTATTTTCTTGTTCCCCACTATTGTGCTAAAAAAAATTGTTCCCCAGTAGGTTGGAATCAATCAGCTTGAACTGTGTTTGTCTGCCAATTACATTTGCATTAATCCTGAGTGGTTTGAGACTTTGTTTGATTTTCTCTGTGCTTCTGCACAGTCAATGTGTGACATGTCATCTTCAGGTTATATACACCGCTCAAAACAATTAAAGGTACAATATGTCGTTTTTACACTGCTCAAAACAATTAAAGGTACAATATGTAGTTTTTAGACGCTAGGGGTCTCTCAATCAAATCAATAACTAAATATGTACTTTGCATTAAAATAAGCAAAGATTACTATACCTATATTATATATTTTATTAAGTTGTGTACTTACATTACCCTAATTTTTGAACCAACTTTCAAACCCAGAGACATTTTTTATATAATACCATGTTCTCGCATGGTTTATCATAATAGATCATGTTCTAGTATGACTTATTATGATTCTAGCATGATTTACCATAGTTTACCATCATTTACTATAGATTATAGGTTATTATATTACATGATGCTAACATTATTAACATTTTGCTAGCATGATGCTAGCATGATTAATATGTTGATTACGTGATTAGCAAGTTGCTAGCATGATTAGCATTTTGCTCACGTGTTTTTAGCAAGATACTTGCATTATTAGCAAGATACTTGCATTATTAGCAAGATGCTAGCATGATTAGCATGCTACTAGCGTGTTTTTATAAAGATACTAGCATGATTAACATGTTTATTTAGTTTTTTTAACCCATTTAACCAAATAAGTTGACTAACAATTATTTCTTATTTATAGCAATGATCTGGGAGCAATTAGGGTGAAGTGTCTTGCCCAAGGAGACAATGACATTTGGTTCAGTCAGAATCGAACTGGCAACCTTCTAACTACAAGTCTAACTCCCTAAACAATGAGCCATCTGCGCCCCAGATTTATATGATTTACATGATTAGTAAGATGCTAGCATGATTAGCATGTTGCTAACATGTTTTTAATAAGATGCTAGCATGATAGAAATGTTGCTATCAATATGAATCGTACATACCAGTCTTTCAATAGATTAGTAAAAAAACTAATCGTTCATGAATCGCCATTCGCTACTATGAAGCGCGCCGACCAGGGAAAGTTGTGCTGGATCAGATTATTCCACCTCGTTATTTGACTATGAAAAAATTTGCTTGAAATTCAGAGCTAGCTACTGCCAATTTATTATCAAGTCTTAGCTATTACTTGAAATATTGATTAGATAATCAAACGTATCCCATCAGATCAATTTCAAAATTGATTTTTAACTATGTAGCTATCTGTTTGTGTATTTCCTGCACATCTGGTTTTACTTCATATGCAATATGCTGCAAGAGTTGAATATATTGATTTCATTCAGCACACAGAACACAACGTATTCCAGAGAGGCATGTCTTTCGTACATGGCATCATGTGGCAAAATTGGCATCTTACGGTAAAAAAATAATTGTACAGCACAGTCACGCAGACACACTAGTACAATGCAATCGATATCGTAATTAATCTTCTGCAACTTCAAGATGGACGACAACGTTGCATACCAATGTCCTCCTCCAGCAAGGTGACTGGCAGGAGCTTTTTCAGTTTAGTATTTATTGATAATTGTTTGTGTGACAAAATCTATCTACTGAGCTGTCAAAAGTTTTCTTGCAATCCCATAAACCCACAGGTGAAAGCGACATATTAGTTCTTCCTCGGTGGTACATCATCTTCCGGTTCTGGTGCCGTACTGCAAAGCATTGCACAAGTTGAATAATTTCAACTCTTGCGACACACCCACCGCACCGCATCCACATTTTGCCGGATCCTGTAGATTTGCCGCAGTGATGCGGATTGCTTTCTATTGAAATTAATGTACTTCCACCGGGTGTGATTCCACCATTAGAGATTGTGAACCAATGCAACACATTCTCATGGCAAGACATGGGTGACCATATATAACAGAAATTTTGCCGCATTACGTAGGCAGAGTTACAATATGGCCAATCAAAATGTGATTTTTTTTACGTATTGAATCTCCATTCTACTGGAACTTCCAAGAATAGACCAATCGTATACAATTTAAAGTACTTGGAGAACGTTTAATTCAGGGATAATAGGCTAGGTTACTGAGGTTAATGTAGGGTAAGGTGAGGTTAAGGTTAGGTTAAGGTTAAGGTAAACTGACTTTCATAAACGTATGAGGCATCCTCCGGAAAACGTAGGTATCGCCATTAGAACAGCCTGATCAATGTCACTTGTTTTGGTGAATGTGACAACAGGTGCACTGGAGAGGAGAAAGCAAGACTACCCCCTAAACGGGAATGGTTTTGCATATGGATGGGCCGATACCGATACCAGTACTTTGTATCGGGCCGGTTACTGGGCATAAGTACTCATACTTGTACTTGTGAAAAAGGCCCGATACTCCAAGCCGATACTTCCTCCACATTTCAGAGCGTAATGCTGCGCAACGCTTTACAGATTAGCTATAGATGGCCATAGTTGTAAATCTGATTCACATAAATATTTCAATGGAAATGTAGAGCTATTCCAGCTATGCATATTTCATATTGATGATAACGACAGTCTACTTCCTCATTCAGAGACCATGCTTATAAAGCTGTACAACTGTATTTACTGCGATATAAAAAAGAAAAGCGATTTAAATGCGATAATTCTTCCCTGCAATATGAGGTTGCACACAAAATCACCGCCTAAAACGCATAATCATTCCAAGACGGAGCCATGCGTTAGCTATTAAAAAAACTATTTTCCTCAGCAGTTGTCCAGTATAGTTCAAATGGCGAAATACAAAATAGTTTTTCTCATTGCTATTTTCATGTAGCCTAATATTTGTAAAACTATAGGTAAAATATATTATAATCCTCAAGGAGGAAATGCGCAAATTTAAGGCTACAGGAACGAACGAAGTCAAAATGGCATGAGGAACGAACAAAGACAAAATGGCATGAGGAACGCCCCGGACTTTAGCCTCTGAAAGCCACCTTCAGGAAGGAAAGACCAATGTGTTTGCAACACTTCTAGGTGAACAAAATAGTGGTATTTCTGAGTTCTGACATACTAACATTATAATATTTATAAGAAATGTAACTTAAAGGAAATACGATGTAGCCTAGCTATTTATATTTTGTTCAATATATTACAGTGATAGTAGTACAGCTATAATTGTGTACCGATTTATAATTTATAATTAAACAATCAAATACCTTAACAGAATAATATATGATTAGGTCATTATCCCTGTTTTGTCACTTCAAACAGACTTTCTCATCTTTCACAAAACCTCTGCAATGCTTAGGGCAAATTCAAACACAAACGGCTATTGCGTTCACGTTTACAAACATGTTTCTCTCACGTTAGCTAATTAGGGAAGGAGACGTAAACCATTGACATCTGTAATAAATATTACACATTCTTTACCTGCAATGTAAAGTATGTTCTTCTGGATGTGTAGGAATATTTACTTTTCTATATTTGAATTGGCTGATCAACATCTAAGAAATAGCAGATTTTTTGCTTGATAAATGTGACATTTGGCCTAGTTCTTAAAAGTACTCGTATCATACTCGTATCGGCAAGTAACCAAAATGAAATACTCTATACTTGTACTCGTTCCACAAAAAGTGGTATCGGCTCATCCCTAGTTTTGCAGGTGGTAGTCACAGACAATTGTGCTCTTGTCATCCTTCCTATATGTCCTTATCTATTCTTCTTCTCTAACTTTGCATTTTGCTAGTGTCCTTGTCACTACTGGTAGCATGAGGGAGTACCTGCAGCCAATTCAGTTTGCACAGGTAGACCAGGTCCTCCAGGATGGCACATCGAAACGTGTCGTCACAAGGTATGTTGTGTCTCCCAGTATAGTTTAAAGAGCATAGAGTTACCAGGAGACGGGCCGTTACACAAGAAAACCTGGAAAGGGTCGTAGAAGGGCATCAACCAGCAGGACTGGTATTTGCTCATTTGTGCAAGGAATAACAGGAGGAGAACTGCCAGAGCCCTACAAAATGATCTCCAGCGGGCTACTGGTGTGCATGTTTCTGACCAAACTGTCAGAAACAGACTTGATAAGGGTGGCATGAGGGCTCGACGTCCTCTAGTGGAACCTGTGCTCACAGCACAGAATCATGTAGCTCGATTGACATTCCAAAGAAAACAACAGAATTGGCAGGTCCGCCATTGGCACACTGAGCACGTGACAGACGTGAAAGAGTCTGGAGGGGCTGTGGTGAACACTATGATGCCTACAACATCATCCAGCATGACCAGTTTGGTGGTGGGTCAGGGATGGTCTTGGGAGGCATATCCTTGGAGGGTCGCACAGACCTCGATGTGCTAGCCAACGGTACCCTGTTTGCTGTTATGTACCAGGATAAAATCCTCAGACCCATCGTCAGAACTTACGATAGTGCAGTGGGCCCTGGGTTCCTCCTGGTGCAGGACAATGCCTGGCCTCATGTGGCCACTGGCCAAAGTGTTTAGAAAGTTCCTGGATGACGAACACATTGATGCCATTGACTGGCCCTTACATTCCCTAGAATAAAATCCAATTGGATGGTCTGTGTCCTGCATTGCAGGACAGTCTACGTCATGATAGTCAGTGATTCGAGCCTGACAATGGGTTCTCTGACCTTCCCCGACCTTCTGCATGAGGCAGAACAAATTGGCATAGCACAGCCTGGGATTTGAGTTAGATAAATCAGATTATCTCTCCTGCCACGTAGCTCTCCAACAACTCCTTTTGTGCAGATTGGTACCCTGTAAATTAAATCACAGAAGTGTAGTTGGTGTATGTAATCATCCTGTGCATGATCTGACTACAGACTTCCGTGTTGGGTGAACAGTGCGAAAGAATCGGAGACTCTGCGATATGTGGTTGGATGAACCATGTGCGCGCCCCTCACCATCCCACAGATCTGTCAGAGGAGGTGTGGAGCTGCCGACAAGGTAGGGTTAGTGGGAATTTGGGGGTAGAAAAAGAAAAAGAAAAAAATAATACAATAGAATAGAATCCAATTGAGATCCTTTCTGACGTTATGTATCGGTGCATCCAACGCTGCCAAGTAGCGCCACAGTCTGTCCAGGAACTCACTGATGCCCTGATCCAGGTCTGGGAGGAGATCCCCAAGGACACCATCCGCCATCTCAGAGCATGCCCAGACATTGTTGGTAGTGGGGGCCATACACGACTGAGTCACATTGTGAGTTGCCGTAATGAAATTCCAAGTTGGAACAGCCTCTCAATTATTTTTGGTTTCCATTGACCGTTGTTATGTCATTATGTTCTCAACGAATTACTCAATGTACAGTAAAGATTTTGATCTTTTAATACGTTTTGGTCATCGAGACCCGATGTGTAATTTTAGTGTTCTCTTAATTTTTTTGTGCAGTGTAATTTAATAAAGACTTGGTTCACACTGAATCATTATTTGGAAAAAACAGTGTGGTACAGTATTTGTTTAGTACAGTATACTTTATAAACATAATAATCAAAATGCCCATCATACTCTATGCACCTCTTCACCTCTGTTTTATGGTTCCCAGAAGAACCCAGTTTGGTTCCAGTGGGTTGTTCTTTTTACATATAGAGAACCCTTTCCCCTACATGGAACCAAAAATTGTTCTTCTGGAAATCATTTAAGGGTTCTCCCATGACAACAGATTTAGATCGATTTTTCTAAATGTGTAATACTGTGTTTTTCCATGTTACATTGATTCCTGGCCTAAGTCTTCTCAGGAAAAAAGGCAGACTCTTAAAAGAACAAGACAGTGTGGAGTTCTGGCCAGGCCTTTGTAGTGTTTTACTACTCCAAGGAGAAATCAAAGCCTGTATTAGCATTGGGGACAATAGGAAGGCAAACAGGAAACAAAGGTCTCAGCATCTTTATATGCAATATGCATGACTGGGTCATTATGGCTTTAATTAGGCCGACATCAGTTGTCTGCTCACTACTGCGCTGCGCCAGTCTATTCACCAGGTCCATTTCAGTTTAATGGACTGGCCCTTGGCTGTGTGATGTGATAATTAGGAGGATGGGATACAAGGGGGAAATGGACAGGCCTAATGACATTATATCAACAGTTTGTCTACTTTTACAGTTACGGACTAGTGAAAATAATATGTGAAAATCAAACAGCGTATCAGTGTTGTGAGTGAAAGCCTTGATATTAACACCTCTAAACTGGATGTTGGGTTTAGCGGTTAAACGTTGGAATAATATTGAATATTTATTTCTATATAGCAATACATTTAGTTTGGAAGATGTATGGAGACAATGATGTCGTACATGTGCCCCTTACTGCTGTCAAAGCTGACATTTGTTTGAGTGATTGAGTCAACATTGAGCTGTTTGTGTGTAAAACAAACCTTCTTTACAACAAGCCCTCCTTCTAACAGCATCAAGAAGCTGATCAATGATGCCATCATGAACAATGACTTCTTGAAGAAACTGGATCCGCAGCACATGAGGGAGATGGTGGACTGCATGTATGAGAAGACCTACACTGAAGGCCAACTGGTCATCCGTGAAGGGGAACCAGGAAACTACCTCTATGTCTTGGCAGGTAACCGCCACTTTATTCACTTTAACGATTTGCATTTGTAGCATAACTTTTCTGTTTGTCCATAATCTTGCTTGTTTTTCTCTTCAGATGGTTTACTAGAGGTCATGCAGAACGGCAGGTTGCTCGGAGAGATGCGTCCCAGGACTGCTTTTGGAGAGTTGGCTATATTGTACAACTGTAAGAGAACAGCTACTGTGAAAGGTGAGTTTGAGTTGAAGAGCCTGTGGAATGCCACTTTGAGTTACAATACTTCCCTAAATGTCATTACTGAAGAGAACACACTGAAGAGTATGCAACAAACTATATGAAATACCAAATTATCAGTGAGACGGAGCACCATGAAAACACCTTTTTCATAATAAGTCACGAGGGACTTTTGGGAATATGCATTTGGTACGGTATGATGTTATAGGATACTGTATGATGTTATAAAGGTACAGTATTATGTTATTTGATACTGTGCATTGACTGGAGTTTCCCATGCCTAGCTGTATCCCAGGCTAACGTCTGGGCTTTGGATCGCCAGACCTTCCAGTGTATTATGATGAAGTCTACGCAGGCCACGCAAGAAGAGTACTTCAGTTTCTTACGCAGGTACAGCTGGGGTCTTCACACAGCAGCAAGCTTTACTTTGGTCATTGACATTTTGCACTACCCAACTTCTGCTGAGATTCAATTGGCGGATAGATGGTCTTAACATTCTCCTGAAAAATGAAATGCATTTTCTGTTAATCCAATGAACCTCCTTTCACTACCAAAATATTACTGTGTCCTTCAGTTATTTGATAGGTCAAAATGAAATTGCTGATACAAACACCCAATTATTTATAAATGAAAATCATGGAAATGATTCAGGGTGCCTAAACATTTGCATATGATTGTATATTACGTTTTGACCATCAAAGCTGCTTTACTTTATATCCGTGGGTTTTTTCAGATTACAGTTTTTCTCAGTCGCTTTGGTGCGTTTTTCACATCATCCCTAACATGTGCAAAATAGTAAGTGCATTTCTCAAAACAATTTGTACAAACAGCATTACACAATGGATATGTTGCTAAAGCTAGTCATTTACTTACAGTTTTTCTCAGTCGCTTTGGTGCATTTCTCACATCCCTATTTACATTTGCACAACAGTTAATGCAGTTCTCAAAACAGTTAGTACAAACTGCAAAACCTAGTTGATAACCTGCATAAGCATGTCACTTGCTCAAAATGGATAGCTCATTCCTCAAAAGCAAGTATTCATGTCAATGAAAGTGTCAGTGTCATCAAGATGAAAAGTCCTGACACCATTGTTCATGAACAAGATAGTCAAATGGCTTTGTCATGTTTTCATTATGACAGTTTACTCCGTAAATGTTTTCCAATGCAAAAAAGTCTGATCTTGGTGACACTACCTGAAAATGCTCAAGACAGTACTATATACTATTTGCACAGCCATTTGAAGAATACAGTAAAGGTACACATTACTGTGTTTAGCGAGGTAAATGAGTACAAGACACTGAATTTTTATGTTTCACATTTTTACTGCATATGCTCTTTGCAATTCTAATTTGTTCACAACATTTTGCAAAAGACAAAATACACCCTTATTTATATCAAAACCTAAACTCCCTTTGGGTACAGCTGTGCACAACGCTAAACAATATTGGAGTAAATATTTCAACAACATACATATTACTGTAGTCATTCATGAACATCCATCCGTTCATCTCTGTCTGACCACATATTTTCACAGGTTGTCTTGCAATCCTGTGTGGTGCAGAGTCAAATTACAGTAAATGTGGCAAATCTTTACTGGTACACTACTGTACACTAAATGTGTGATGCAGTAAAGCTGTACGTCTAAATGTAAAATGTACAGTGACAAGTTATTGTCCCACTGCAAGCTTCATGTATGACACAATGACAGTAGTGCATTGCTGAATTACTGTCCATTTGTACACACCTGTTCTCCCGATGAAATGTTTGAATAACTGAATTTACAGTGGTTCTCCCAACATTTGGCTGCACCCTACGACCAGCCTCAGCCATTGTGAGGCCGTGATTAACAACATGATCCACAATTGTAGCCCTGATTTCATCAGGGATCCCCCTATGTACTTCTTCTTCCCCTGTTTTGTCCCCTTTCCCTTCCTTCGCGCACCCTCACCCCTCTTCCACGAGGCTGACCTTCCATTTCTGTTTCACAGTGTTGTAGAAATGGTACACACTATGTCCTGTTTGGTTCATATATGCTTGTAAAGTGGGAGTTTATGGGATTCAGCTCTGACAGTGATTGTAGAGAAGTGGCTTATCATTGGTTGCAACTAATGCTTCATACACCCCTTCTCATCAGTGAAAGCTGAGATTCACCTGATAAATATTGTTCAAGTTAGGATACATTTTCAGGTAAAAAAAGATTTAAAAATATTTGTTTAAATTTGTTTGACAGACAACTAGTTCAACATTTTTGTATGTAATGACTCAAGCAATGAAATGAGGACTATTAGTTTTATACGGAATTACTATTCAGCACTCACAAGTATAGTTCATTTTGAGTGACATGGCATGAGCAAATGATAATGTTATTAAACAACACAGAGTTGTATGAAAGGAATTGATGCATGTCCAAACGCATTTGCAATTTGTTGGAAGGAATGAGAAACTGCTACTATGATGTGTGCAAATGACTAAATGTTGTGGAGGTTGAACTAACTGTTCTGCAAATGTAAATAGTGATGTGAGAAATGCACCAAACCATTTATAAAGTAAATATTAATATCAATGAACATATCAGTGTCATCAGAATGAAAAGTCCACAAGGTGGTCAAAATGTTTAGTCATGTTGTCAATGTAACTGTGTACTTTGTCAGTATTACCTGATGTAAACTTAGGCTACCGTTTGGATGACAGTTACTGTATTGAAAATGCACAAGGCTGCACTTCTTCTACATGGCATATATCAATTTCAACAGTACACATTTACATTCTGTATGTGGGTTATTGATTGAAAGAGACTGGACAAGATTTTGTTTTTCACAGCTTGTACTAGTGCTACTGTATGAAAGGAGAATTATTTAACACCTCTAAGGCAAAACTTTGCACGCACACTGTTCTAGTGCTCTCTCTACACATCCACTGTTCTAGTGCTCTCTCTACACATCCACTGTTCTAGTGCTCTCTCTACACATCCACTGTTCTAGTGCTCTCTCTACACATCCACTGTTCTAGTGCTCTCTCTACACATCCACACGTTCCTGTCTGTTGGCCAACATATTCTCATCCACATCACACCGGTTATTTTCCCTTCAATGCAACATGGAAATAATCTTTTGGAATGACTTATCCAACCTTTGCAGGTGTCTACTGTAATGTCCTCACATGCTGCATCCATGGCAGCCAGTAGGGTCATCTGTGTTGTGGTCTGTCTATATATGCTTGCCAATTGAGGGTTCATGAGATGCACCTTTGAGCAATTTTTGATAATAGTTGATAATTGGTTGAACTAACACTTTACATTCCCTTCATTAGTTAAGGTCATGATTCACCTGCACGATTCATCAATTCATTAGTGAAGGTCATGATTCACCTGTACGATTCATCAATTCAGGCTTTTTTACAAAAGGTCTAATAGAAATGTGTAAAAATATGCTTGTCAGTTTCTGACAAATAGTTCAACAATTTTGCATGTAATGACTTATGAAAGGAACTAATGCCTTAATGTTTTCAGGGGTCAGACTATTCAACAGAGAACCATCTACTATATTTTGATCAACATGACATGAGCATTTGAAAATGTAGAAAACAGCTGACACTTGTACATAATCAATTGCAATGTGTACAAAAGAAATTGCAATTTGTTCAAAAGAATGATAAATTGCTTTCATGATGTGCACATGTGACTACATGATGTGGAATTTGTACAAGTAGTATCAAGAATTGCACTTGTGATCCAAGAAATGCACCAAAGCGACTGAGAAAAACTGTAAACACTGATTTATTCTTCGCCTTCACAAGTATCTCTATTCTCCCTGCACGCACCAGATTGTGACATTAATTATTTAAGTTGTTAGAAAATGTCACATGGCTTTATCTAATGTAAGTTGCATTAACTATCTCTCACATGGCTGCATACACCAGACGTCCCAAGTCTACCGGATGGCCCGGGAGTCTCCCGCACTTTAAGATGCCCACATATGATATACAATATCTCAGACTTCGATTTGTTGTTTGAACAAGAAAATCAATGTCTGGGATATTGTATATAATTTGCGGCCTTCAGAAAGCCGCGATGATGCAGGAGACTCTCAGGACATCCGGGAGACTTGGTATGTCGGCATACACATTATAATTAGTACTATAATATCTGTACATATCTACAGTGTGTCTTTGCTGAGAGACCTGCCAGAAGAGAAACTTGCCAAAATCGTTGACTGCCTGGAAATCGTGAGCCTTTACTGTTTTTAATCACACATTCTCATTAAAAGAGATTTAGGACTGTTTGTTGATTTAAAGAGTTACTATTTTGTATCATTTCTAGGAATACTTTGATAAAGGAGAGTACATTATTCGAGAAGGCGAGGAAGGGAACACGTTCTTCATTATAGCTAAAGGAGAGGTACACCAAACAAAACACAAAAATCACAGTTCATTCATGTACGTGTATTTGAAACCAGTTGTTTTCTATCTGCCATTAAAGAGAATTGAAATATCTTCTAAGACTGATCGATGATGCAAATGTATTTAGACAAGTAAACCATTTTGGATCCAGGACGATATAGATGCATGTTAACATGCTCTGTTTTCCACCCAGGTGCGCGTCACTCAGACAACAGAGGGCTGTACTGCACCTCAGGAGATAAAGACTCTCGGTGTGGGCGACTACTTTGGAGAAAAAGCCCTCATAAGGTATGAGCTGTTACTGTTGTCTTTAACATACTGAAAATGTGCAATAGGATTAAACACTGGCCTGTTTTGTCTTAAGCAGCATGTTTACATACGCTTTTCAAAATCTGGTGTCCATCTTTCTCACATGTTCCATTGTATAGTATGTCTCCCATAGCAATCAGTTTTCAGTGCTAACCTCCCACACATTCTACCACCTTCACTTTCAATGAAATCCTTTCACAATATTGCAGAGTGGTGGGCTGTGGTATGTTAGCCTGGTGACAAAGACCTACATTATCCCACAGCTAACGAATTGTATGACTGATGAACTGCCTTTGGAATCAGTTCTGCATTGTTCTGCTGTTTACGTCCGCCTGTCTCTGTCTCATTTTAGTGAGGATGTGCGTTCAGCAAACATCATCTCCACGGAGAACGACACACAGTGCTTGGTTGTGGACAGAGAGTAAGTAGCTTTACACACATACATCCTGCTAAAGCTTACCTTTCAGCGTTTTTTTGTTTAGAAATATAGATTACGACACATGGGGCAAGGAGTGAATGGTTTCACGGATCACGAATGTTCTGAAAGTGGCAAAAAGAGTTAATGTCAACCCCTGTACCATATGCAAAACACAAGCCACTGCCATTACAGTAAACACTATTCATGTGTGTATGGATCCTCTCCAGCAATTTCAACCAGATGGTGGGCACCTACGAAGAACTGCAGGTGTACCTAAAAGAATATGTTGCTGAGCTCTCTCGATGTGATGAGAGGAGAAATGCTCTGTGAGTAATGAAGGCCCTAACATTGCACTTGCAACATCTTTCAAATACCATACGGCAGCTACAGATTCAAATAAACACCCACCTCAGAAACGTTAGTCGTGTGAGGAGAAAAACATAATAAACCCACCGGTGCTCCGTCCTTGCCTCCCTCCAACATAGGCCCATTTCCCCCCTCATCGACTCATCCCCAGAGGCACAGGAAGTGCGTCGGCTCAGGGAGAGGATTGCGATCATCCCCACCCATGACCCCTTTCAAGACCTGAAGGTCGTAGCAACACTGGGCATGGGCGGCTTTGGCCGAGTAGAGCTGGTGAGCGGACAGTGATTTGGGTCACAACACTCAGCAACAGGAAAATACCAACAGCATAGGGCTATGGCTTCCGTGGAAGTTAAGATATTTAAACATTCTGTTTAAATTGCAGGTGAAACTGAAAGATGAAGACACCACATTTGCTCTTAAGTGTATTAAGAAGTACCACATTGTGGAAACGAGACAACAAGAGCACATCTACTCCGAGAAGAACATCCTTCAGCAAACCAACTCACACTTCATAGTCAGGTCTGTGTGATTTATGGCGTTCCCTGGTCCACAATCTTTGTTCTCACACAACACTTCTCCCAAATCCCCCAAACGTTACAAATATCCGTAGCTTTTTTTTAAAGATTTCATCATGTTCACAGAGTGCATCACATGGCACGTTTCCATGCGAGAAAATTACAATATAAATAGAGGATGAGTTACAAATTCACCCAAACTGCTGTCCCCTGTGATGATACAATAAAATGTTCTTTACACTGTATGTTCACCCTAAGAGCAAAAGAGAGACAACAAGCATTGATGTTTGCAAGGCATCCCATGTGACATAACACTGTTGTACTCTTCCCCATAATCAATTGGCTTCTGACAGTCTACCACACTGATCGAAAGAGCATACAATCAGTTCTAGAAATATTTGGATAGTCACACAATTGTCAGAATTTTGGATTTGTACGGCACCACAATGTATTTTAAAGGAATCAATTAATTTGTGCTTTAAAGATGCACTATGAAATATTCTATTCTTTCATCTGGGTGGGTTGAATTCTTTAAAAAAATATAAATGTGGTGGGGGTCCACGTGGCATAGTAGGGCTAAGTCTCTGCCTTGGAGGACAAACTACACCATGATAATCAGTGGTTGAGTATGACTATGGCTTCTCTGACTCTGCCCGGGCCTCAACCACGAGGCAGCACAAATCTGTATTTAGATAGATAGATAGATAGATAGATAGATAGATAGATAGATAGATAGATAGATAGATAGATAGATAGATAGATAGATAGATAGATAGATAGATAGATAGATAGATAGATAGATAGATAGATAAAAACTTTATTGTCCAGTTAATTTACATACATTACATACATTATATTTTTCTTTGGCACTCTGGCAACATAAAATACCAAACACACATAAAACACAGCACACAGACAATATTAGGTTGTGTGGTTAATAAAATATAATATAATCTAAGCAATACAAGTGTAATATAAATATAATTCTCAGTCCTAATCATTCTCATCTCCATCATCACACTGGCTGACTGATTTGGGATTGATGAGTTTTTTGAAAAGTTTTTAATAAGCACATGAAAAATACAGGGACAATATTAAAAAAAAACATTCTAATTTTTTCCATAAATGCATTGCTTGCTATGCAAATATTCTCTATATTTTGTATTTATTTATTTATTTATTTATTTATTTATTTATTTATTTATTTATTCAACGCCTGTCTCACGATGGCCAGGACTGGTCAGGGCTGTCGTGGCAGTTAACCTGAT
>JACXGM010000129.1:65889-94214 GCA_016801145.1 Umbra pygmaea
TGTTTTGTGTACTGCATGTTGGTTGTGTATGTGTTTTGTGTTATGAATGTTGGTTGTGTATGTGTTTTGTGTAATGAATGTTGGTTGTGTATGTGTTTTGTGTAATGAATGTTGGTTTTGTATGTGTTTTGTGTAATGAATGTTGTTTGTGTATGTGTTTTGTGTAATGAATGTTGTTTGTGTATGTGTTTTGTGTTATAAATGTTGGTTGCGTATGTGTTTTGTGTAATGAATGTTGTTTGTGTATGTGTATGGTGTAATGAATGTTGTTTGTGTACGTGTTTTGTGTTATGAATGTTGGTTGTGTACGTGTTTTGTGTTATGAATGTTGGTTGTGTATGTGTTTTGTGTAATGAATGTTGTTTGTGTATGTGTTTTGTGTACTGAATGTTGTTTGTGTATGTGTTTTGTGTTATGAATGTTGGTTGTGTATGTGTTTTGTGTAATGAATGTTGGTTGTGTATGTGTTTTGTGTAATGAATGTTGGTTGTGTATGTGTTTTGTGTAATGAATGTTGTTTGTTTATGTGTTTTGTGTAATGAATGTTGTTTGTGTATGTGTTTTGTGTAATGAATGTTGTTTGTGTATGTGTTTTGTGTAATGAATGTTGTTTGTGTATGTGTTTTGTGTAATGCGCCGACTTCTGGGCGCTCAGAGAGTGGTAGGCACTTGGTTACTCATTGCGCATGAATGGTGCACTAGCTAACCATCCACACCGGTGCGTAATGAGTAATCAAGAAGCCTATTTACTCCCAGCGTTCCGGAGGTTCGGCGCGCATTATTGTGAGATGCGACTCCTGCCATGGAGGGGAAGAAGAGAGAGGGATTGGACACTACCGGTGCTGTTTTCTAGCGTAAGCATGTACATATTTGATTGAGCCTTCACCTCGTTATGTGTCGTACGATATGTATGTGTCATTGTCTGAACCAGGCGTACTCTATATATTATAGTCGCGTCAGTGCCACGTTAGAGCACTTGTATATGTAATATATAGTTTTGTGCAGTTCCAATGTATTACGTAGAACGGTTCCGGTACGGTGTATTCCTCGATCTACTCATGTTCATTAAACATCAAGAACGCTCCTCCCGCATTCTGGTCTCCGTTTCCTCTCCTACACAACAACAACTGTGACAACCAATATGTTAATTTCAAATGTTTACAAGTCCTAAAACACAGTTGTATTTTTTTTTGTTTTCAAAAAAGTAACATAGTGCAGGTTTAATTTTAGACTTTCATATTTAATTTAAGAGTTTTGTCAGAATTACTGTACAGTATGATCTATGTATTTTGTACCATTTTTATATATAGCCCCCCCAATTTTAGGGACTCAAAAGTAATTGGAGAATGCTGTCAATGGTACAGTGGTAGAATGTGTTGTTGGTCTCCAGGTGGGTCAGGGCAGAGTGTAATGCCGTGGAGATGGCATCTTCTGTTGACCTTTTCTGATGGTAAGCAAACTAGTGGGCATTCATTGTGTGAGGTAGAAAGGCTTTTAGATGATCCAGGAACAGTCTCTGTTCATAATGATGAGTGTGAGAGTTCAACAGGGTGGAATTCATTCAGGCTCATTGCAGCAGATCGTATCAGCACAGTGGTTGCTGTCTTAAAGCATCTGGGGAAAATTAACTGGGCCAATGACATGTTGAAGATATCAGTAAAAACCCTGGCCAGCTGTCGAGCACAAGCCTGAGCATGTGGCCTGGGATCTCTTCAGGGCCAGCAGCCTTGCCTGCATTCACCCTGCAAAATGAAGAGCACACATAGATGGTGGGAGTGTCTGGGGGTGGAGTCATCATAGCTGGTTCATTGTTGTCCTGGTCAAAACGAGCGTGGAAACTCTTTAGTCCATCAGAGAGGGAGGCATCACTGATTGTGTGGTCTGTAGTCATTGGTTTATACACTTACTGTCTAATTCTGTTATTTATTTTTATGAACTATAGTGAGAAAAATGTGTTAAGAAAAAACAAATAGTGGTTGGGCCCGCCCTGCAACCTCATTAGTCATCAATGAACAGCTCTTTCGATTTACAGTTCTGGCAGGGTCCAACGCTAACTTTTTTTCAGTTGATCTAACTTTTTTCTTAGTTGTTCTAAATGTTTTTCTCAGTTGGTCTAACAGTTTTCTCAGTTGGCTTGAAATCTACTGACCCAGATGGAAATTTTTACTGGCCCGAACTTAGTGTGATTTTTATTTAATTATTTTATACAATTGGGTGTTTTCTTCACATTAAATCATGGTTTATTGTTGTGTGTGTATTTGTGTGTATCTGGAACCAAAAACAACATTCTATTATAATTGAACAATTTATTAACTAAACTATTTTATTAACAACTAGAACAGATAGAACAAGGCCTCACCGGGACCTCCCTGATGAGCTGAGCCAACGTTCCACAACCCTCTGGGCATTACATTCTTTGACCGGGGGCCCATGTATGCTCACAAACAGTAGTTTCTTAAGCATGTGTACTGTGAGGTTGCTCCTCCAATCAGTCTTGATTCACTTCATGGCACTGAAGTCTCTCTCCATCATTGCAGTGGACATAAAATAATTAAGATGATCTTGATGACCACCAAGAGGTTCTTAAACGATGTCTTCCACTCTGCGTCTTTGAAGAAGTACCCCCAGGACTTGGACTGCTGGGGCTGAGGCAGCATCTTAATCAGGACTTTAGCATTAGGCCGCTCTTGATGCCGGGCTGCTTTGATGTCGCAACTCATGTGGTCCAGCACATCTTTAAAGTGGTTGGTCACAGCTCTGAGGTGGTCCATTCCATAGGCTGCAAGATCTTCATCTGTGGGCCACTCCCTCGGGTCCACGAGCATGGCAGCAGCCTGGAGAACTTCATGTGAATCCACCATCCTGAAGTAAGTCCTCAAGGCATCCATCACTCTCTCCAGCAGCTGGGACTTCACCCTGTGACAGTACAATGAAGTAATGACAGGTGTTTAAACTAAAGAATATATATATATAAACACCTGACACCTCACTTATACATTGTTGGGTTTTGGCTACATAAATTCACATTCAAACATTCTATATATAAACTGCTCCCGCTCTCCGCTATGCTTAAGCACCACTGACTAGAACCTTCCATCAACGTCAATCTCATCGTTGAACTGCTTTAAACAATCTCCAGGGGTGGTGAGCATGCACGTGAGCATGTGAAGGGCTGTCTCAAATGCCTGCAATGCTTTGGGCAAAGTGACCCCGCCCTCCTGACGCTTCTGGCTTACACTGTAGATAGAAAATATTTTTATATTTTTAATATTCTTCTACAACTACTTAATTTGTAGCTACATGTAGGCCTTGTGTTGTAATCAGTAGTTAAAAGCATGTACCAACTCAAAACCTTCAGGATCTCCGGAACAATGTCCACAAAGTTCAGGTGCCTGTAGTCTATGAGCTGATTTAGGATTACATTTGCCCTACCAATTATGTCGTGACTGGATGATCTGGGAGAAAAACAGAAAATATTTCATAGCACTATTATCTTGAGTTTCCATTATATAATTAGCTGCATCAATGGAACTAATGGTAATAATAGCTTAACTTGATTCAATGGTGTTCTCTAATTGAGAAATTATCACCAGGTAGTCCTTCATCAAGGTTGACAGGGCTCCTTGTGGGGAGCCAACTGGTTCCTCCAAGGTTAATTGGCTTCCACAACTTCACCTCTAGTAACTCTGCCAGAGTCCACAGTTCTCTTAAAGTGATGGTTCGGAGTAATTTAACCCTAGGAATTTTGCCAAATGTATGCCCGGAATGGTACCAAACTTTTACAAATAGGTTCTGTACTTATAAAACGAGTCATTGAAAAGTTTGTAAGTACACCAGAAGTATATTTAAATAACACTTCCTCATGGCTGCTACTCTCGACTGCTACCGCGATCACGCGAGATCACGCACAGAGCACAACATTTATTGCCTAGCAGCTGAGAGTAGTAGCCATAAGGCAAGTGTTATTTAAATATACTTCTGGTGTACTTACAAACTTTTCAATGCCTTGTTTTATAAGTACATAACCTGTTTGTACTACTGTAGAAGTTTGGTAACATTCCGGGCATTATTAGTGGGGTTATTTACGAGATGCACCCTTGGTTCCATTAGCACCTGCACTAAGCCATTCGGCGGATAGCTCTAACTCGACCAATATTATAACAATGTAAAAAAGCTTATGGGGGTTGTTTGGCTCGAGGTCAAGTTGCAAAGGACCCTAGGGTTATATTACTCCAAACCATCACTTTAAGGCCTTGGGGGACTTGTGATACTGCTTGTACTGCCCTTTCAGTAGGTCAGACACCTGAGTAGGATGGGGTAAGAACAGGGCCGTCTCTAGCGGGGTGGGCTAGCACGTTCGCCTGCAACACTATATTATTCCGGCAACACAAACTCTGACTTGTCCTTTCAGAATAATAGTGCTTGTTCTAATTCATCGCAATAATCATTGTGAAGTCATTACAAAGGTAGTGAATTTTAACCAATTCATGTAATGTTATAGTGTGTAAGAGTATGTAAATTACAATGTTTCATTAAAAAAGTAACAAATATGTTGTACACAGAATTTGATTGAATATATTGTCAGTGTCTCGTAAAAAACAAGATACATTTGAAAAAAATTCACTATAGTCTGTTTTATCCAACAATAGAGTAATTTTAGCAACACATGAACATAGACCCACTAACTAGCTATGTAATGAATTAACAATGACTATTGTCATGAATTATGAGCACTATTATTTTGAAAGGTAAAATCCGATTTTGTGTTTCCGACATAATATAGTGTTGCCAGGCAAACGTGTTAGCCCCCTCGCTACAACCGTGCCTGGGTAAGACTGTTTCCCCATCTTATTTACTTACTGTTTGTGTTTTTCAAATCACAATTTAGTCAGACCAGGAAGCAGATCGGATATAGCCTACCTTTTTCATGCTCATGGCATCCATGGCTGCCAGCTCCAGCCCATGACCAAGGCACTGGATATTGATTAGGTGAGGGATCTCCTGTCGCAAGAGGGTGGAAACCCCACAATGATGCCCAACCATACAGCTGCTCCATCTGAGACAAACCTAAATGTTTTATCCATTCAGTTCTGGATTCCAGGCTTATGTATAGCTACAAATAAAACAGACAGTTGGTGTACTAAATAACATATGACATTTATTAAATTAGCACAAGCTAAATTGACATTTAACATCTTAACTTCTTCGATCGCCTGAAGGTGACCGACTGAGGTGCAGTGTTGTAACTCCTCCACAGCCACAAATGTGTTTACTGGTACACCATGCTGCAGATATCTAACATATACCCCCTCTAGGTCCCGAAAACTGACATCAGTTGATGCATCAGCAAGAATTCACATCTTGGATGGCCTTCAGGCATGGCTCCCAGAGGTCCTCACAAATAACCATGACAAACTTTAAGTGTAAATAAGTATTGTATGTTAATATCAAAGCGTACTAAATTAATTCATACCACAGTTAATGTAACATATTGTGAGACCTGGAATATCATAAAACCAATTAAAATAGTGAATTACACACAAACATTTTAACTTTTTATATTTAATCGTTAATATTGAACCATACTTCCTCCACTTTATTGAACCATATGACACAGAATTTCCTGGAGATTCCCAACATTTTGCAGGGGATTCCCTGTCTGACACTTGGTAAGGCTGAGACATCCAGACTTAAATGGGGCCAAAAAAATATGTTTGCAATTACAGTCGCGGACTGTAGCTTTAAGTGAACTTACGGCATGAAGCTGGGTGAAGCACAGACACAGCATTCAGCCTTGCGGCTGTATTCTTGAAGTCAGAATTAACCGGTAGAAGCAGTGAGAATCACAAGCTGTAACTTGTGACTGCACTGTGTCCAGTTTAACCAAGTTCTCAGCAAAGTAACTCAGCTGAATTTACGAGAGATTACCTTTTAAGAGAGAGGAGTCGCAAATTGTCAGAGAGGCTGCCTGTCAGATGGTGAGATTGTGTCTGTGTGGGCAGCAGTCTGTATAGGCGAGGAGGTCTATCACAGAATGATGAAAAAACAGACACAGCTAGCAGTGGTAGTATTACCCCATTTTCTTCAACACAAGTACGAATATTGACACATTTCACTGCGAAAACCAAACACAGCCCACCTCCCAAAACACACAATACCTACTGTGAAGCATGGTAGTGGCAACATTATGTTGTGGGGGTGTTGCTCTTCAGCTGGGACTGGGCAATTGGTCAGGATTGAAGGGAAATTGGATGCTGCCAAGTACACCCAAATTCTTGAGGAAAACCTGTGGCCCTCTGCTTGACAGCTGAAGATGGACAGGTGGTTCACCTTCCAGCACGACAACGACCCTAAACACACTGGCAAAAAAACGATGGAGTGGCTTGAGTGGCCAATTCAGAGCCCTGACCTAAATCTAAATGAAAAAATGTGGATGGACTTGAAGACAGCAGTCAATCAACGCTGTTGAAGACAGCAGTCAATTGCGGCTCACCATGAATTTTAAATGATTTTGAACAACTCTCCAAGGAAGAATGGGCAAATATTCACCAATCTAGGTGTGCAATGCTAATAGTGACATATCCAAACAGACTGATGGCTGTAATTAAAGCAAAAGGTGGTTCAACAAAGTATTAAATCAATGGGACCAATCACGTTTCCAACTTTTTATGTTACTTGAATGTTGTAAGGCAGAATGTTTAAATAAAGCTGGAACAAAAAGTGTTTTAATGGGTTTTGATTTCAGGCTGCAAGACCAAAAAAGTAGCTACAGTGGGGCAAAAAAGTATTTAGTCAGCCACCAATTTGACCTATCGCCGGCCCCTCGCCCAAAACTGCCATTGTCCAATCACACATCATAGCAACCGTTACAATGTGAGCAGGTCCGACAAAAATTGACTCCAAGCAGGACAGTAAAGCGGTGCGCCAACGGCGTTTGTAAATCGGACATTAGATACCCCGAGAGATTGTCTGGAGGAGTTGTGTTCTTTCCCTTCCCAAAGCCGATAACACAACGTGAGCGGTGCCTACAATGGATAAAACAGTGTGGACGGCTCCACTCCCAGTTAAATGTGTCTAACATTACGAAGCATAAATACGTATACTTCCACTGCATACTGTAACCCCTTTTGCCTCGATCTTGAGGATATCGCAGAGTTAATGCTCCAAAAAAGGTAACTGACACGCACGGTATACCTTTTCCGTTATGGCAATCTGTTGCACTGGTCGGGTGTTTGACCATTTGTTTGTCGGACGTAACAACAATAACTAAGGGGGGCGGGGCTCGGCGAAAGGCTAATTGTGCAAGTTCTCCCACTTAAAATGATGAGAAAGTTCTGTAATTTTCATCATAGGTACACTTCAACTATGAGAGAAAATCCAGAAAATCACATAATAGGATTTTTTATGAATTTATTGGTAAATTCCTTGGTAAAACAAGTATTTGGTCACCTACAAACAAGCAAGATTTCTGGCTCTCACAGACCTGTAACTTCTTTTTTAAGAGGCTCCTCTGTCCTCCACTCGTTACCTGTATTAATGGCACCTGTTTGACGAATACCTTCATCCAGAATCCAGACACTTATTACAGGTTATAGGAAGCATCTAGAGGCTGTTATTTCTGCTAAATGAGGCTAAGCTAAATATTGATGTGATATTTCTGTTAGGGTGCCCAAATGTATTCACCTGTCTAATTCATTTTGATGCATATTGCACATTTTCTGTTCATCCAATAAACCTAATTTCACTACTAAAATATTACTGTGTCCTTTAGTTATTTGATAGATCAAAATGAAATTGCTGATCCAAACACCCAATTATTTATTAATGAAAATCATGGAAATTGTCAGGGGTGACTAAACTCTATTGCTTATTCTTAATCCACACTGTCAATTAAGATCAATAACTACAAAGTCCTTTAGATGTTGTTACTTTAACTTGTTATTTATAAATAAAACTTTTCACACAGCATTCTAAAGGCCTATTTCCTTTATTCTAGAGCGCTGAGTACACCCACCTCATCACAACTTCCCAGGGACTGGTCGGGAGTCGTGGCATAAACTGAACTGATTTATGGTTTATTGAAATATAGGTCTTGGTTTTGTATTTTCTATTATGCCCATTTTGAGTTGTTATGCTTTGGCGCACCGCCTTTCGGACACCATGTTATATAGCCAGGTAATCTGTAAAGCCTTAACCCATCCTTGCTCTTGAATAACTAAGCCTTTTTTGGAAGCTTCTTATATACTATGATTACATGATTGCCTCACTTGTTTCACATCACCTTCTTATTTCAACCTGTCACATCCCTATTAGTCCTAATTTGCCCGTCCCAACTTTTTTGCAATGTGTTGCATGCATCAATTTCGAAATAAATGGTTTACCTTAAAACAACTATGCATTTGATTAGGTAAAATATCCAATACTTTGTCTATATGAGGAAGTCAAAGTAATTTTCAAATAACTCCTCTTTGTTTTTATTAGCATTTTCCATACTGTCACAACTTTTTGAAAATGGGGTTTTATATGACAAATATAGTGATTGCTGCAGAATCAGTCTGCCTGTCACCTACATTTTAATCAGGAAACACATAATGTCTGAGATCTTTTAGTGTTCGACAATATGGTATTTCTTCTGTCACATGAAGTTGATATGGTTTCACAGTAACACCCAGGTCTTGAGAGTTATAGTTCCATAACACTGAAAAGCCCATACAGACACGCCTTTGTGTCCCAAGGCAGCTCTCAGACAGTTGAGTTAAAAGAACTTTGAAAGTGACTGTTGTGTGTTGACCTTGAAACAAGAAGTGGCTCAGCACTTTATCTCTAATTGGAGGCCCATCTCTACATGCTCTATGGCCTGGTAGAAGTTGCTAAGGACTCCCGTTTGAGAATGCCTGGTTGTCCATGGTCTCAGCATGGAGTGTAAACTTAAGTTTGATTTATCTGCCCTGTGACATTCAAGGACAAAAGCCCTTGTTAAACACTTTTCCAGCTGCCACTCAAAGAGGGAAGTTCACTTTGAGATGTTGCGCACCTCTTTCTTCCCTCATCCTTTATATTACTATGTTTGTCTCAATTAACAAACAGATAACAGGCAAACAAAATGGTGGCTACTACTTGAAAGTACGTCATCTAAAGTAATATACTGCATAGCAAAGCAATGAAGCAGTCATTCTGTTGAGAATGCCTGAAGAGTAATATTGGTCAGCTGGTTCTTGTGCTGTCCTTTAATTGCCACGTTTCTTTTTCAGATTGTTCCGGACCTTCCGAGATGACAAATATGTGTACATGCTGCTGGAGGTCTGCTTGGGTGGGGAGCTTTGGAGCGTGCTGCGGGACATGTGAGTGTAGGTTTGACATTTAATGGGAAAATCATTTCTAAAAAAAATGTGATGTTTTAACGTTGTCCTTGACTCTTGAACAGGAGTTTGTTTGAGGAGCAGACAGGCCGCTTCTGCATTGCCTGTGTCCTGGAAGCTTTTGATTATCTCCACGCCAAAGGAATCGTCTACAGAGACCTTAAACCTGAGAACCTGCTACTGGATGCAGAAGGCTACGTCAAGATGGTAAGAAAAATCCCAATTGGTGCAATCTCATTTTCTAACATTTGTACCTGTGACAGTGTCTCTGTTTTCTCAGGCTGACTTTGGCTTTGCTAAGAAGATTGGCCTGGGGAAGAAAACGTGGACATTCTGCGGTACCCCAGAGTATGTGGCCCCAGAGGTCATCTTGAACAAGGGACATGACTTTGGTGCTGACTGCTGGTCTCTGGGGATTCTCATCTTTGAACTTCTGACCGGAAGGTGAGTGAGTTGTACGACATGGAGGGGACCGACTTGGACTAAAAATGGTCAGGTGTTGTTGACACCCAGGATGGATTTGAACAAAACGAGAGACATACAGTGCAACCGGAAAGTATTCACAGCGCTTCACTTTTTCCACATTTTTGTTATGTTACACACTTGTTCCAAAATTGATTAAATTAATAATTTCCCTCAAACTTCTACAAACACTACCCCATAATGACAATATGATAGATGTGTGTTTTAAATTTTAGCAAATGTATTAAAAATGAAAAATGAAAAAGCACATGTACATAAGTATTCACATCCTTTGTCATGACACTCTCAAAATTGAGCTCAGGTGCATCCTGTTTCCACTGATCATCCTTTAGATGATACCACAACCTGATTGGAGTCCACCTGTGGTAAAATTAGTGGATTGGACATGATTTGAAAAGGCTATAGTCTATATAAGGTGACCAAGAACACGATGGTCACTCTGACAGTGCTCCAGCGTTTCTCTGTGGAGAGAGGAGAACATTCCAGAAGAACAACCATCTCTGCAGCACTCCACTAATCAGGCCTGTATGGTAGAGTGTTCAAACGGTAACCATTTCTCAGTAAAAGGCACATGAGAGCCCACCTGGTGTTTGCCAAAAGGCACCTGAAGGACTCCCAGACCATGAGAAACATAATTATCTGGTCTGATGTAACAAAGATTGAACTCTATGGCCTGAATGGCAAGCGCCATGTCTGGAGGAAAACAGGCACCGCTCATCACCTGGCCAATACCATCCCTACAGTGAATCATGGTGGTGGCAGCATCATGATGTGGGCATGTTTTTCAGCGGCATGAACTGGGAGACTATTCAGAATCAAGGGAAAGATGAACGCAGCAATGTACAGAGACATCCTTGCTAAAAACCTGCTCCAGAGGGCTTTGGACCTTAGACTGGGGCAAATGTTCATCTTCCAACAGGACAATGACCCTTAGCACAAAGTCAATGTGAATGTTCTTGAGTGGCCCACCCAGAGCCCAGACTTGAACTAGATTGATTATCTCTGAAGAGATCTGGCAATGACTGTGCACGGACACTCCCCATCCGACCTGATGGAGCTTGAGAAGTCCTGCAAAGAAGAATGGGAGAAACTGCCCAGAAATAGGTGTACCAAGCTTGTAGTATCATACGTCAAAAAATACTTGAGGCTGTAATTGTTGCCAAAGGTGCTTCAACAAAGTACTGAACAGATGCTGTGAATGTAAATGTGCTTTTTTAATTTTTAATTTTTAATATATTTGCAAAGATTTCAAACACACTTCTTGTCATTATGGGGTATTGTTTGTAGAATTTTTAGTGAAATAATAAATGTAATCCATTTCGTAATAAGGGTGTAACATAACAAAATGTGGAAAAGGTGAAGCACTGTGAATACTTTCCTGGATGCACTGTAGCATGTTTGTTGAAAAATACAGTCTGTTTAAATGTCCTTGAGAACAGATCGCTTGTGTCTGTTTCTGTTTTGCTACTATTCCACAACCCACATCTTCCAGTCCACCCTTTTCTGGATCCGACCCTATAAAGATCTACACCATGGTCCTTCATGGCATTGAGAAGGTTGACTTCCCCAAAAGGATTAGCAAGCGCCCCGATGACCTCATCAGGACACTCTGCAAGTATGTGTCTGTGGCATCACTACCTTAACCTTAATCCCAGTGAATGACAAATAAGAGGCTGTCATTGAGTCACACAATCAGTCTGCCTGTCGCTTTTACTTCAGGTTAAGCTGTCACAACTAATGAAACTTTGTAGCTCATGTGGTCATATGACATCTGTAAAAACATGGGCTAATATGGGGTAGTGGTCTAAGCTAGACTCATGACCACATGTGCCCCCTGAAGAAGGTGGAGTTTGAGCCAACTGTCTGTGCCTTTCCGCTCTGTCTCCTCATGCATATCTGTGAACCTAGCTTCTGCTTTCTACTGCCTTGGAAAGAAAATAGGCATCTCTAGGCATGATCACTGCCAGCCCTAAGGCATGTATTATTTAAAACATTTGATTTAAGTTTAAGTCTATTTGACAGGGTAGCTTAACAGGGAGTTACCACGCAAAACCCTGTCTCAAATCACTTGCCTGCCAGGCCTAACGCATGTTTTTTTATTAATAAAATTATAATTGAAAGTTTTGATCTGACATGCAAGCTTAACAGGGAGTTACCGCAAAGGCCCCCTGTGTCATATCACTTGCCTGCCAGCCCTAACGCATGCTTTTTATGGAGAAAGTATAATATTGAAAGTATTAACTAGCAACCCAATATGTTTATTCAATTTTCCCTAAATAGACTTGTGATATATCTAGTAGACAATATGTTTTAAACTTGTACACAGCCATTGGGCTACAGTAAATGACCTGACAAAATCCACTGAAGGTAATTGTTTAATGAGTAGCCTGCTTTGATGTTGCCAGGAAATAACATAATTCCATTCTGTGTTGTATCTACTGTACTGTATTAACTAGGCAAAACAGTATTAGCTTAATCATATTATCACCATTATCTTTGTCCAGATGCTTGTGAACAGTAACAGACTCAGAAATAATTTCCTTCCTTTAGACTCAACCCGGTAGAGCGCCTCGGTAATAAGAAGAACGGCATCATGGACATTAAGAAACACAAGTAGGTCTACTTCTTGTTATTGAAGCATTCTCACACACCTAACATCGTCAAGGTTTCTTCACACCTTCCAGTCAGCTTTACCTAGCCAATCAGCTTTAGTTAATACTGTTGACGCAACAAACATGGACGGAAGAATTTTAGAAAAAAATATGATTTCTGGTCCAATGCAATATGATTCCAGGTCTGCTTAAACTGCTTGCTCAGTGGTTTTCAGCAGTTCTCCCCTCTGCTTTCTGTCACTTTTATAGACGTTGGTCATAATATGTTGGAACCATATTAAAACTGCCATTGCTGTCATTGTGCCAAATATTGTGTGACAAGCTCCTCCCTCGTTTTCCTTGTCAGTATCATTTTTCAGGCTCTTGTTACATAACAAATAACATGTTCACCTGGGAGTATCAAGCAATGAGAATGAGGGGTGCAGCTGCCGCCATTACTATCCTCTCAACAATTGTCAGAGCACTAATGCTTGAAGGCATCAGAGCACTTTTGTTAACTCACCTAGCAAATTTCCGAACCCATTTGAACGGAATAGTGCGTTTTGTTCTCATAGAGACAGTGTATTCCAGTTCTGTGTAGGTGTGTGATGTAAGAATGTTATGAAGACATTTGTAATTATATCAGCAAATATCCACTGAATTTCAGCCCTGCCACAAAAGGACCAGCTGCCATCATGTCAGTGATTGTCTTGTTAACACATGTGGGAGTGTTGATGAGGACAAGGCTGGAGATCACTAATACTGACTTTCTGATTGCGTTAGAATAACAGACTGGAGGCTTTAAAAGGAGCGTGGTGCTTGAAATCATTGTTCTTCCTCTGTCAACCATGGTTACCTGCAAGGAAACACGTGCTGTCATCATTGCTTTGCACAAAAGGGTCTTCACAAGCAAGGATACTGCTGCTAGTAAGATTGCACCTAAATCAACCCAATAGTTGATTCAGCTGCAGGATTGGGGCACCACCATTCTAGAGCTTGCTCAGGAATGGCAGCAGGCAGGTGTTAGTGCAACTGCACACACAATGAGGCAAAGACTTGGAGGAAGGCCTGGTGTCAAGAAGGGCAAAAAAGAAGCCACTTCTCTCCATGAAAAACACAAGGGACAGACTAATACTCTGCCAAATGTACAGGGATTTGACTGCTGAGGACTGGGGTAAAGTCATTGTCTCAGATGAATCCCCTTTCCGGTTGTTTGGGCCATCCGGAAAACACCTTCATGTCCAGAGAAGACAAGTCGGGGAACAAAACATCGAAATGTTGGGTCCATGGCCAGGAAACTCCCCAGACCTTAATCCCATTGAGAACTTGTGGTCGATCCTCAAGAGGCGGGTGGACAAACACAAACCCACAAATTCTGACAAACTCCACGCCTTGATCATGCAAGAATGGGCTGCCATATGTCAGGATGTAATTCAGAAGTTGATCGATAGCAGGCCATGGCAGATTGTATAGGTCTTGAAAAAGAAGGGTCAACACTGCAAATATTGACTCTTTGCATGAACTTAATGTAATTGTCAATAAAAGCTTTTGACACTTATGGAATGCTTGTAATTATACTTAAGTATGCCATAGTAACTACTGACAAAATTATCTAAGAACACTGAAGCAGCAAACTTTGTGCAGACCAATATTTGTGACATTCTCAAAACTTTTCACCACGACTGTATATTGTTGATGCTATGACATATGTGTGGGTGTGTGTGATTGAGTGCATCCTGTAGAGAAATAACATTTTCTTTAAAATTGTTATTTTTAGTGAACTTGTGCATGTTTCAAATTAAACCAAATGGGGTATTATGGGATTTGTAGTTCCAACTGACTTTTTGTGTCATCCTGCAGGTGGTTCCAGGGTTTCAACTGGGAGGGGCTGAGATGCCAGAAACTACTTTCCCCACTGAAGAGAGAGGTGAAGTGTTCTGAAGTACATGGCCATTAAATAGCTTATTGGTGGTGACTGCATCTGACTGGTCACCTTTGATGTTCCTTCCCCCAGCTGAAGGGGCCAACAGACCACAGCCACTTTGACATCTTCCCCCCAGAGTTGGAGGAGCCTCCAGACGAGCTGTCAGGCTGGGATAAAGACTTCTAATGTGTCCCTGGAGCGTCCACACACCACAGCCATTACTAAATACTGTAATCCAATCTCTTCCCTTCAGTGGTCCTACCTGCCTTGCATTTTAAATGCTAAGTGCCTGCCTTACATTTTAAATGCTAAGTGCCTGCCTGGCCGTTGCTGCTTTTCGAGCCTGAACACAAAGTTTTAGCGATTGTTATACTCATGTTCAGAGGAACAATGTGTTAAGTGCCAATTGAAATGAAACAGCAAGAGCATTTTTAAAGTGATTGAATGACTTGTAGTGCTAAAAGCCTTAATCTTCATTCATTGGTTTCTTCCTTTCCTTCCCATAATACTTAGCTTACTTTTTAATAGAAATATTTTCTTTAAAAAGCTATTTATTTTGGAGTCTGAGTGGCATAGTGGGCTGCCTTGCAGGACAAGCTACGTCATGACAGTCAGTGGTTTGAGCCTGATTATGGCTTCTATGGCTTTGCATGGGAACCCTAGCAGGAGGCAGCGCTAATTGGAATATTGCTGCCTGGGATTTGGGAAAGATGATGTCAGATGATCTATATTGACACGCCACTCTCCAGCGAATCCTTGTGTGCATACCGGGCACCTGTAAATGTAATTGTTGAAGTGTAGATGTTGAATGTAATCATCCCACGCATGATATGACTAAAGGCTTCCATGTTGTATGGTCAGTGTGAAAAGAATCGGCTTGTGACGTGGTTGGATGAACCATGTGATCACCCTTCACTATCCCGCATCTGTCCAAGGAGTTGCAGAGCTGCAGACAAGGCATTGATTGAGGGAATTGGACAAGATCAATTGAGAGAGGAAAATAATGGGGATTAATCCCTCCCGCCCAAAAAAAGCTATTTATTTTGGATAAGTAAAACCAATTCATTTCCGCAGTTCTCCTGGATTTGACAATATGAGTATTATACAGAAAATCAATTTCTATTGACTCTTCCTTTTGTCCGTGACATATTACAAAAACTACTTCTGTAAAACCCTGAAGAAAGTTTGAATTGTTTTGTGTAATTTACTTCTGTTGCCCTTAAAGAGTTAGTGAATGTCCTCCCTTACTGTTTGCTGCTCACGCACCATGGTTGGCTGTGCACCTTCGCTCCCTCAGGCAGTGTAGACGTAATTTCTTTTAGACAACAAGGAACCTTATAGGAAGCTCTCAGATTTAAACAATGTCGAGGTACAGTACTTACCCGCTTGTTTAATTGAGTTTGAATGTGCAAATTGAGAAAACAATTACATGAGAATGTTTTTGGTTAGTTACATTTTAATAATTTAATAGACATTTATCCTTACAGTAAGTACAGGGACATTTCCTGGAGCAACTTTGGGTAAAGTGCCTTGCTCAAGGACACAACAAAATTCGGCCCACTCTGGAATCAAACCGGCAACCTTCGTACTACAAGTCTGACTCCCTAACCACTGAGGAATTTGACACCCCAGGTGGCTATTTATCACATCTACCAAATGTGTTGTCCATCAATCATGCCTTATCTGTCTGGTGTTGTCCAAATAAAATACCTAATTTTTTATTTTACTAATCCTCAGGACAGCTGTATTAAGTTAAATACAGTTCTTAGTTTGATCCAGCTTGGTTCGGGAAAAACAACAAGGAACCCAGTATAATGGATTAGTTTAGTTAAAATATAAAACGTACAGCGTGATATTTGTACAATTACATGTATTTCATTAACTGATGGAAGTGGTTGTAAATATTCTATCAAAATTAAATGTAGATCTGCAATTGAAAGATGGACACTATTTATTGGGCATCTACAGTGTTAAAAGTATATTGGACAATCATTTTGGGCATGGTCTTTTGAATGTCCTGCAACACCAGTAGTGGGGATAATGCATTACTCAGTAACGCGTATATTTGTCAGGCTTCTTTTTTGGTAAAAAGTAACCAAATGCGTTACTTACACAATTCAAGTAATTAGTTAGTAGTTACATTTATAACAAGAAAAGTTGTTACATTTACATTATATTTTGACCTTTTCTGTTTTAAAACACAAGTAAATAATTTATTATCCGTTGTTGTTTTTCAATCCTTATTTCATTAGTGCGCCCCCACGCCAAAAAAAAAAGGAGAGATCTCACACTTAAATTATTTAAAATATTTATAAAATATCTGGTTATGCCAGACAATTATTCCACTCATTTTTGAAACAATGCAGTGCTCCCCCTGCCCCCCCACAAACTCTGCGTATGTATGCTCAAAACCTTGCTCTCACACTCAAATAGCACCTGCTCGCGCTTGGATTTGCTGTGCTTCTGTGATAGTTTAGTTTTAATGAGACAATCTATTTAATCAAATTTAGTGTACAGCATTTCATTTACAATTGTTATTAAAAACATATTTTTTTTCCTATCAAACTATTATAATAGTTTTAAACACACAATACAATTTTAGTTGATTACAATTCACTAGCTTTAAAATGAATTTACTATTGATTATTTAATCCATTGGAATGAGCGCTATTATTTTGAAAAAACAAAATCCACATTTGTGTTGCTCGATTAAAAAACGGAAATCTCTTTTTGGGAAGCTTTGTGATTGGAGACCAACAGCCAATCACAATTGACCTTCTTCTTTAATTCTCAGATTGGTTGATTTTGTGGGATTGATTGTTTTTATAATATAAAATTTAAGGGGCCCCCCCAAGCGGCCTGGGGCCCTAAGCAGCCTCATATGTCGCTTATCCCTGGATCCAGCCCTGTGTCCAAGCAACAACATATCTGAGTCCAAGCACAAAGTTTTGAGCAGAAGCACAGCAAATCCAAGCACAAGCAGTGACTATTTGAGTGTGAGTGTAAGGTTTTGAGGGAAATTGTTACAAAATCTAAACGTAATAGTAATTAGAAATGCTCTTAAATTGAAAGAATGTACTCTTGAATAAAGATAGGAATAAAACTCCATAGGAGGATAAATATGTGTCCTGTGCGTAAGGTGCAAACGCCTGTCAAGTGGAAAGTAAATGGAAAGCTTGTCCTCGTTCGTCTCACTCAAACGTTTTGGACCAAAATGTTTTTCTTTCTATTATGTCGTCTACAACAAGTGGAGGTATGTCATTTTCAAGTTATATTTTTGCCAGTTATTCCAATAAACATGCCTGGAAATCGTGCATAATGTCACAGAAAACGTCCAATGTGCTTTAACAGAAGATAAGGTCTATTATGGTCGTTTTCACTTGTTTTTTTACATGCATAAGGTGTGCAAGGATATACCGTAATTAACATGCACTCAGAACGTGTATTTGTACCAATAAACACACGTTCAGAATTCTGCCACCCAACAGATCTAAACTGTATCCATTAGATTCAATATTTCTAGTTCAGCCCTGCTCAATGTATTCTCCATGTGTCTCCATTAAATTACAGTAGCATAGGAGTCAAATCCCATTGCATATTGTATGTAACTCAAATTCATTTTATCTGCATTTCTTTACTGAGTTATATTTCGTTATACAGTATACTCAGACATTGAGATACAATTGGTTTTACATACAAACGCTCACACATTCATCAGAAATAGACTGATTTTATTGGCGACAGTAGTTGAGTTGTCAAAACTGAGCCCGGTCCGACCTAAGCTAGATGAGGCCTGTAAACTCCCAGGTTGTTTCTGTAAATAATCATTCTTTCTTAATCAACTTACCATTAAACTTGATTCAAATTGTTTAAATACTTGGTAATGTTAATACCTTTTTGTCCAATGAGTATTGTATGGTACTAAACCTAGATACACCAAAAACATTGGCTATGTAAAAAGCATTTTAAAAAAGTTACTTAAAGTAGTTTAATTAGTTAATTTCAATATAGAGTAACGTAGTAACATTTTGGAGAAGTAAATAAGTAAAGTAACTTTTTAAAGTAACATTCCTGTACACTGTGCAACACATTTGTGAATATGTAAATACTGTATGTACATTATTTCCCTTCTGATTATAGTAACCAAATGTTTGTAATAAGATGCAAATGTACTGTAGCCTTATTCTATTTAACAAAACTTTAACTCTGAAAATAAGTGTTCACTCATAAACATACTATACCTTTTTTTATTTGTATAGTTACAATTATGAACCCAATATTTTTCTGTTAATAAAAAGTACTGTTTTTCTTAGAAGTAGCTACACAGCTACGGCAATGACATCACAGATAAAATAAAAAATGTATCATTTAAGACTGGAAAAACATTACAGCAATCCTGTTACATGTTATTTTGGAGGATTAATGAATTTTCATAATATTGAATTGGCATTCTGGGAAATATTAACTTTTAGATATTTGGTAAAGTGCTAAAAATTTGCCTTAAGTGCCAGAGTTTGGTGTACTGGTCTAAGCAACTGTCTGTGCCCGACCTATCAGTTCCCAAAGCATAAATGTCTGCCAAGCCTCTGCTTCCTACGGTCATGTCAATAAGAAGTTGCAAAGATTTTAGAGAAGAAACCATGCCCCCATGTGACCAGTCATGTGAATCACAATCAAAGCCTTCAGAGAAGCCAGATTACAACAGTTAAATGCAACTAAACAAGTACATTTGTTTAAAGAGTTATGATGAAACGATGAAGTTCTATAATTTGTATATGTACCTATATCTATCCATCCATCCATCTTCATCCGCTTATCCGTGACCTATATCTATGAAGTACTTATTTGATGATCTCCCTCATCAGTCAGCACTCTCGCTTAGGTAGAACAGGGTCAAGCCAGCGCGAGTTCTACGTAAATACGTTATATGGGTCTGTATCGATGAATGCGTTTGTTACTTTGTGAAGTAAAGATAATTTGCGTGAAAAACAAATGTTCTTTCACAAAGAAAATCCCAAAATTGGGAAGCCCAACTGCGTTTGGTACATAAAGTATAAATGTTATTGTCTTTCAGTTAGATTTAGCCTATACGTAGTATCCCTTAAGTACACCGAAGTGTAATGCACTTAATCGTAGTACTATCCCAGCAAACACGTTACGTAACGGCGACCACCCGTGACGTCAGAATTAGTACTATCCCAGCAAACACTTTACGTAACAGCGACCAACCGTGACGTCAGAATTAGTCGTGGGATTGTAATTTCCTTACTTGACGTATCAACGTTATCTGAAGCTAATCTCATGACCACAGCGCCTATGGCAAACAGTTTTAAAATTTAATCAAATCACATTCCCATCTGTAATTACATTTTAGTTGGTAAATAAAGATAAATATAATAACATTTTTACTAGTAGTAAGTGTATTTCAAGATAGCTACAACTTTAATTGAGCTGGGCAAAACTAAATTCAAGATATCTAAAAATCCTTTAAGATGTTAAGTGGCTGTTTAATCATTTAATAGCTAGACTGGATACAATATGCATTAATGCAATTCATTCTAGTCAAAAATAACCATTCAGATATCTGAAATGACATTATTCCTATCTACAATTGTCATTTCAGATATCCACAACATAAATCTTACTAGAACATATTACATCACATTTTCCATTCGTGTGTATGGGGCTTTCAATTTCAGCAATCCACAACATCATTCTTCCTATCTAGAATGAACAATACAGATATCTGTAATATAATTATTACTAGGAAGAACTCCCATTGCAGATATGTAAATGTTAGTTGTCAAAAATTATAAATAAAAATAAATAGCTGAAATTCCATTTTACTAGGAATTACGTAATATCATCTAAAAATGTATATCATGTTTCCCAATTATTCATAAGAAAGATTAACTCTATAAGAGATAGGTTTACTGTAAAGAGTCAGAAAAAACTCAGAAATAAAGCGAATTTACCCTGGTAGAGTGAAAACCTATGGACGTTGATGAACGTTGATGAAAAGCAGAGATTCAGCTCTGAAGAAGGCCATTAAAACTTGAAGCGAGACAGACGTTAGTTTATAAAGGTTTGAGGAACATATTATGAATGAGGCAGAAGGTAATAGTAAAGACATTTGGAAAAACATTAACCAATATTATAGATCAAGGCTTCCACCTAGCTACAACCAACAAAGAGGAGGGGAAAAAGTAATTTGCTCCTTAAGAAACTCAAAATGCAAAGATGCTTTTCATCTTGACACAATGTTTATTAAATATCACTCTAGCTCCCCCTACTGCCCATCTAATTAACCTCTTATTTACACACTGCCATTATCCTGATGTCTGGAAACATGCTATTGCAACTCCCATTTTTTGATCTGGAGACAGTTATGAAGCCAGCAATTATAGACCCATAAGCATACTATCCATACACTCAAAGGTTGCTGAGAAAATTGTCATTGCACAAATGACAACTTATCTTAGCAGCTGCAACCCTGGTCTACACCAAATGCAATTTGGCTTTGTAAAAAATGTCTCCACTGAAATGGCTACCTTGCATCTAACAGAACAAATAAGATTGCGGTTAGATAATGGAGGAGCTGTTGGCACTGTTTTCTTAGACCTGCATAAAGCCTTTAATACAGTAAACCATGAGGTTTTGATCTCTAAACCATCTAACTTCCACTTCTCATCAAAAACACTGTCATGGATGTCATCATATTTATCAAATAGGGTGCAGTGCGTTAAAATCAAAGCTGTGTGCTCCAGTTATATGAAGTGCACAATGGGTGTACCCCAAGGATCTGTGTTAGGCCCCTTGCTGTTCAGCCCATATATTAAATGACCTTACACAATACTTTCATGGAGTAGAGTTACAACTGTATGCGGATGACACAGTGTTATACACTAATGCAAAGACAGCTCAGCTAGCAGCTGGGAAACTGACTTAAGCTATGGAAGGTGACTGAGTGGCTTGATCAGTCCTGCCTTACCTTGAATGTTAGCAAGACAAAAGGGATGTTCTTTACCAAAACACACTACATGCAGATATTCTCATTAGAGGTGAACCTATTGAAACAGTGAATTAATTTAAATATCTTGGTGTCATTTTGGACTCAAATCTTACTTTTAAAAGACACATCAAGAAGATGACTAAAGCAATTAAATACAATCGGGCAAATTTTAAACAGATCAGACCCTCTCTCTCCATGGAAGCTGCCAAGATATGTATGCATGCCCTGATTTTTTCTCACATTTCTTACTGCATCACCAGTTGGGGGCAAGCTCACGAAACAACTACAAAATCTGTACAAATTTTGTACAAGCAGGCTCTAAAGGTTTTTGACAAAAAGCTATTCAGGCACCATCATTGAAAGTTTCTGGAGAAATACAACTTCCTTAACATTGACAATTTTAGAGTTTTTTCAAATCTGTGCACGCTGTACAAAATTCTACATGGCTTGGCTCCCACCTATTTACATGATTTTGTCTGTCTCCGCTCTGTTAGCTATGTAAGATCTATTTTTTTATTTAGACTTTATTTAATCAGTTTAGCATGTTGAGAACAGTTTCTCATTTGAAAGGGTGACATGGTCAAGACAAAAGCGCCAAGGTGCAGAAAATAAAATAAAAACAAGAACACAGTGTGCAGATCTTCAAACAATTAAGAATTTGTACAGTCAGTGCAACATATGTCAGCATATGGAGGTAGATATTTGGTAAATGAGTAAGTACAGTGGAAATATACTATACATTCAATGTGACATAGGGTCTGAGAGAGAGGAGAGAGAGACAGAGAGAACAGCCAAGAAGAGTGGGTGAGGTCAGCATGGTTTGTCAATAGCTTTTGATAGTAAAACTTTTGAAGGTAGTTAAAGGGACAGTGGATTCAAGCGTTAGTGATTTTTGCAGTGCGTTCTAATCATTAGCAGCAGAGAATTGGAAGGAGAGGCGGCTGAAGGATGTGCAGGTTTTTGTGGCAATCAGAGAGATATACCTGCTTGAATGCAAATTAAGAGAAGGTGTTGCTCTGGAGATGAATGATTTTAGGTAAGGTGGTGTTTTGAATAGTAGACACTTGTAAATAACATGATACCAGTGTCTTTGTTGCCGGGTGTGAGGTGAAGGCCATCCGATTAGACTGTCGAGGTTGCAGTGATGGGTGTTATATGGAACATTGGTGACAAAACGGATGGCGCTGTGGTACACAACATCTAACTTTCTAAGGAGAGAGTTTGATTTGGATCTGTAAATTACATAACCAAAGTCTAGTATAGAGAGGATGGTCATTTTCACAAGGGCAAGTTTGGCAGGAAGAGTGGAGGCTTTATTACGGAATAGGAAACCAATCTTGGATTTAATTTTAAATACCTAAGTATTTGTAGTTTTCTACGTATTCCAGTACAGACCCGTCGAGTGTGATGATGCTTGTTGGGCAGTGTGTCAGCTGAACTGTGATTTGGAATCTCCCATGGCAAAAGGTTTTTCATGCAGATCAATGAGCAAGAATTACAGCTGGCAATGCAAACTAAAATCAAACACAATTTGCTCACAGTTCAGCTCACTTAGCACGGCGTTCGTGGTTCGACTGGTCGAGTCTGCTTTCCCAAGATGGCGCCTGCTTGTATAGGTGAATGGTACTGTCTTTTAAACTATATTTTTAATAAACTGTCTTTACACTTACAGAGTTCTCAATGCTTCGCTTTGCATGTAGGGACCCTCATTATGCTACCGCCAGCCGCGGTCGGTGGATCTTAATTGGGGAGGACGGGCTCGTATTACGCTCAGAACCGGAGTGAATGGAATGTGTGCAAAACAAAAAAACAATTGGTTTTGTTCGTTGCGCACCATTCCATTCACTCCGGTTCTGAGCGTAATACGAGCCCGTCCTCCCCAATTAAGATCCACCGACCGTGGCTGGCTACCTCGGATGTGTGGTGTCACGTTGTGTATGTTGAATTATGGAGAGAGATCCAGGCAGGTAGATGGTAGATGATGGTTGTTTATTGTTGTACAGAAGATCTAGGAATATATACATGTAATAATGTTGCAGGGTACAGCCTTAGCGAGTGGCACACGAGTATACTTATATAGCTTTCGAAACTAACCTGCTCTCATTTGCGGCAGGAATAGCTACACGTGCTACATAGCTACACGTGGCACGGGACACTGACAGATAAAATCCTATAAGTATAGAGCGTACGCATACACTTCCTAATTAACGGCGACTCACTTTTCACAAGTTATGTCTCTAGTTTATCCCGGAAGCCTTCCTCATACTCCTCGTAACCGTATACATGTCATACAAAACAAACAGAAAGACAACCAACGTAACTTATGTTTCCTCAATGCCCGACAGTTCTCTCCAGTAAGGCAGCCCACTTATACTGGAAGCTTAACTAACTAATAGAACATGGCTGAACGTAATCAGCAATTAACAGATCTACAAGAGACTACCCTAACCTACACTAACCCTATAATAGCAAACGCCTAACTGGAGGAGCTGTCACAACTAAAGGAACAATCCACACAATTTAAACATTCAATGCACTGAAATCACACAAAATACATCAACATAACTAATAATATGAGTCCAGTCTCAAGTCCACATCTACGCTTCCCATCTCCTGGGCAGGCATAACATGTGGTGCTATTTTGAGCCTTGTTAGTAGAATAAAACAGCGATTTCTTTTTACTTCATCCATGCCCTCACAACTAGCATTATAAGGTAACTATCAGTTCGCACAAAAAATGGGCACATTCGATTAGCATGAAAACATCCCAGAGAACGGTCGAGTCGGTAACCATGTGTTATTAACACCTAAGTTCATTTTGCACCGGAATTGTTCTTTAAGGATTTCCTGATTGTAAAAACATTGTTCAATTTACCTCAAAATAATTTACTAAAGGTGTGATAATTCAAAGAACCATTTTAGTTGTGCATTATCAGTGACAGCCAGGAAAAGTGTTGGGGGATAAATGTGTTGACTGTCACGCTTATACACAAGGATAAGGCAGGGGTTAGGTAAAACAAAATGATGAGGAGTTTATTTGTAAACTAAAACATTCCCATAGGAGAAAACAGATAAAGACACCTAAAACTATCCCGGAGGAGATCAACAGTATAAACAAACCACTGAAAATACGCTTAACTGAGAATCATACAAAACAACAAAACGGAACAGCCAATGAACAGAACTAAAACTACACTGAGTGCTAAGGAGACAGAACTAAACATAGGGTTTCAGGGAACTCTGTAGTACTCACTCAAACTGGAACAGGAAGGCATATGTATACACGGGAGACGTAACACAAAGTAATGACCAGCAACTAAACCAGAACCAGACAGAAACTTAAATAGGAGACTAATTAGAAGGGCTAACACCAGTGGAGGGAATAAACAAAAGCTATTGGTTACTGAAAACATGTGACCTGAAAGAGCAGGAAAAACTGAAAACAGGAAGAACCAAACATGGGCATACAACTCAAAGGAGAAACCCAAAACCTGACATGGATAAAACAAAACCATGGAATACAAAGACTAGACTACACAGAAACTAAAATGCACATAGACAGGTAAAAGTTACAGAACCCTCCCCCCAAGGCGCAGCTCCAGAGGCGCCAAAGAACATGACAGTCCAGTGGAGACCAGGCGGCAAAAGAGCCAGGCGGAGTGCGGGCTGCAAGTGAGCCAGGCGGAAGCCGGGCAGGAGGAGAGCCAGGCGGAAGCCGGGCGGGAGAGCCAGGCGGAAGCCGGGCGAGAGGAGAGCCAGGCGGAAGCTGTGCAGGTGGAGAATCGGCAGGGCAAGGCAGGACCAAAGGCCGAGGTGGGGGGAAGCAGCAGCAGAGGTCCGGCGGGCGGAGGCAGCAGCGGAGGTCCGGCGGGCGGAGGCAGCAGCGGAGGTCCGGCGGGCGGAGGCAGCATCGGAGGTCCGGCGGGCGGAGGCAGCATCGGAGGTCCGGCGGGCGGAGGCAGCATCGGAGGTCCGGCGGGCGGAGGCAGCATCGGAGGTCCGGCGGGCGGAGACAGCAGCGGAGGCGGAGGCAGCGGCCAGGTACGCAGCACCCAAGACAGAGTCCGGGCCGACCAAGACGGAGTCAAAGGTCCTGCGGGCGGCAGCCAGGCTGGAGGAGGCTCAGCGGCCAGACGCTGAGGTGGATCAGGTACCGGAACAGCGGTAAACACTGGAACCTGAAAGGAAACCGAACAGACAGACACAGACAGACAGACACCGAAAGAGGTACAGAGACCAGGGCAGGCACTGGAGCGGGGACAGGGGCGGGACACTGGCACGGGGACAGGGGCAGGACACTGGCACGGGGACAGGGGCGGGACACTGGCACGGGGACAGGGGCGGGACACTGGCACGGGGACAGGGGCGGGACACTGGCACGGGGACAGGGGCGGGACACGGCCCTGGGAGAGGAGCGGGACACTGGCACGGGGACAGGGGCGGGACACGGCCCTGGGAGAGGAGCGGGACATGGCCCTGGGAGAGGAGCGGGACACGGCCCTGGGAGAGGAGCGGGACACGGCCCTGGGAGAGGAGCGGGACACGGCCCTGGGAGAGGAGTGGGACACGGCCCTGGGAGACGGTGACAGGCAAGGGCACGGTGACAGGCAAGGGCACGGTGACAGGCAAGGGCACGGTGACAGGCAAGGGCTCAGGGACTAGGGCAGTCACCAGGACTGAGTCAGGCATTAGTAAGGGGACTGGAGGAGGAACTAGGAAATGCTCTGACTCAAGGACAAGGACAGGCCTGGGGACAAGGTAAGGCTCAGGTTCGGAGACAAGGCCTGGCTCAGGTTCGGAGACAAGGCATGGCTCAGGTTCGGAGACAAGGCATGGCTCAGGTTCGGAGACAAGGCATGGCTCAGGTTCGGAGACTAGGCATGGCTCAGGTTCGGAGACTTGGCATGGCTCAGGTTCGGAGACTTGGCATGGCTCAGGTTCGGAGACTTGGCATGGCTCAGGTTCGGAGACTTGGCATGGCTCAGGTTCGGAGACTTGGCATGGCTCAGGTTCGGAGACTTGGCATGGCTCAAGCTTGGCCGAGGGTAGTGTAGCAACCTCTGGTGGCCGGGAGGCTTGAGCGACCACTGATGGCCTAGAGGCTTGAGCGAAAACAGCGGACTCTGGTGGCCGGGAGGCTTGAGCGAACACAGCGGCCTATGGTGGCCGGGAGGCTTGAGCAGAAACAGCAGCCTCTGGTGGCCGGGAGGCTTGAGCAGAAACAGCGGCCTCTGGTGGCCGGGAGGCTTGAGCAGAAACAGCGGCCTCTGGTGGCCGGGAGGCTTGAGCAGAAACAGCGGCCTCTGGTGGTCTGGAGGCTTGAGCAGAAACAGCGGCCTCTGGTGGTCTGGACAGGGTGGAGACCTCTGGTGGTCTGGACAGGGTGGAGACCTCTGGTGGTCTGGACAGGGTGGAGACCTCTGGTGGTCTGGACAGGGTGGAGACCTCTGGTGGTCTGGACAGGGTGGAGACCTCTGGTCATCTTTCTGAGCCCCCAGACTTTTTACTCTGGTGACGCACCTGGTTGTAAATAGGAATAACTGCATACAGGGCACCTGATAGGGGGGACAATCGGGTATGTTGTCCCGGGCCCAGTCCTGAGGGGGGCCCCAAATTTTGTTTTTGCACAGTCATTTTTTTTAGCGGGGGGCCCAAAATGTGGAGTTTGTCCAGGGCCCACAGATTCCTGTCAGCAGCCCTGACTGCATACATACTGGACTAATAAGGAACAATGCTATATCTTCTTCTAGTAGTAGTATTACAATGATTTAAATAGTTGAACAAGTTGGGACAACCCTTCTGTCAATTATCCAGTAGAACTAATTATGGTAATAATTATAATGTTAATAATCATGGTAAGTAATTATTAAGTATTGTTGACAACAATGTCCACCCCTTCATGACCACAGTGTACCCATCTTCTAATGGCTACTTCCAGTCAGATAAGGTGCAATGTCACAAAGCTCACATCAAAGCTACAGAAACTGCATGATGCAATAATGTCAATATGGACCAAAATCTCTGAGACAAGTTTCGAAAGTCAAATTCAAAGTTGTTTATTTGTCATGTGCATCGGATAACATCACATCATCCTATGCAGAGAAATTCTTTTGACTCGACACTCTACACAGAGGGTTTCCAGCACCTTGTTGAATCTATGCCACAAAGAATAATGCAGTTCTGAAAGTGAAATGGGGTCCAACCTGTTAATACCAAGGTGTGCCTAATGAAGTGGCTGGTGAGTGTATTTTTAGCAACAAATATCACAATGCATTAGCACATGTTACCATAAGATGGCACTATGGCTCTTTTTAGTTTTTCCATTCTTTATGTAAAAGCCTGCTGGACTGTGTTACCGCCTGCATTAGGTGTTTAACTACACAGATCCAGAGATCATTTGAGCAGAATACAGAGCACGAAGCAAGGCCAAAGGAATCTTCATCCTGTTATGATCTCTCACCTGTCAACTCTGAGTTACTTTGCTTTGCTGTCATTTATCCAAGACATGGAAAACAAGCTATATGACTCTCCAGAATCATTGGCTGTAAAGGTCCTCTCCGATTGAAAAAGGCTTTTTCGCTTTTTTACAGTTATAACATATACTCTATGGAAAGCCATTTTTGTCAATATTAAATAAATAAATATGGCTATGAAATAAGTCCTGAAATAAATAAATGACACAATAAATATATAAATATTTAAATATAAATATATAAACGCAGTCCAATAAAAAGAAATTGTTTTTTATTTCATAATAGTGTTTTTCAAAGGAAACCTTCTATATATTTCAGGGGAATTTTATTTCATAATTCCACATTTATTTATTTCAAGGCACTCTTATTTCATAATGACACATTTCATAATATCCATTTGTTATATTCAAATGAATGGGGCGTGGTTATCTCACAGATTCAAACACACAGCACCGTATGTTTGACCATTGAAATACTCGGGCG
>JACXGM010000130.1:29538-53387 GCA_016801145.1 Umbra pygmaea
GGCGATCCGCAGCCCTGCGGAGCAGATACGCAGAGCTTCTATTTCTGCCGGATGCCGGAGAGCTCCGCAGCAACTCAGTACAGTATATATGCTGTTATATCGCGCGATCATACGTGAATTTGCGAGGGTCCTCGTATAGTCACTGTCAGCCGTTCCGCAACCAATACGGACCTGGTGGGTATTGAATGATGGCGGAGCAGGGAGCCGACACGCAGCGGAGCCGATCTGTAGCCGTTCCGCAGTTAGTGGAAATCCCGGGTAACACGCCTGGCATAACTCGGCTGAGATATCCCTTTGTCAGTAAATTCCCCTGTTATTCCAATAAACACGCGTTGAAAACGTGCATAATGTTACAGAAAATGTCCAATGTGCTTTAACAGGCGATGAGAACGCAGTTTATGGAGGTTTTCAACATAGAGTAGGCTACATAAGGTGCGCAAGGATTCAAGTGACATGCACTCGGAACGTGTGCATTTGTGCCAGTAAACACACATTCAGAATGCTTATAATTCTGCCAGCCAACAGATCTAAACTGTACCCTTTAGACCAGAGGTGGGCAAACTACGCCCCGCGGGCCAGATGTGCTCCGCCGGGTCCTTTAATCTGGCCCGCAAGGCGTTTTTATCCTCCGCAGTCTCCCGCGATTGTATCACAATTATCTCACGAACCGTATATGCTAGCAACTAAAGCTTGGTAACGTTGGAAAGATGAAGATCAACCGAAAAGAATGAATGTTGGCTCATCCATGTGAGTTTATCAGAGCCGGAGCTATCGCGCCTCGAGGTCGGTCATGTTTTTTTTTACTTTTGCCTTTTTTACTAAACACATTATAGACATGAAGTAGGACGTGAAAATTACAAAATAGCAACGCTGCAATGATGTAGGACATCATCCTGCACAAAACCAACATGGTACCAATATGGTTGGAAAGAGGGGGTTCCGCTGATAAAATAATACCAAAGTAAATAATGAGGAGTGGTTCGTCCATGTGGATTAATTACAGCCGGAGATATCGCGTCACAAAGTTGGGTACTTTTCACTGACTATATTTTGGTAAACTAAAAACATTACAGTCAAACGGAAATGGTGTAACAAAGCATTTATTTTCTGTAGGAAACGCACGTAACTGTTTAGGGGGCGGGGTTAATTTAATCAAATAACATTTCCTATTTTTCATTTTTGCAAAAATAATTGCCCACATCTGCTATAGACTCAATATTTCTGCTTCACCATGTGACTCCATTAATTTCAGAAAGCATTACTAGGAGTCAAATCCCATTGCATATTGTATGAAGCTCAAAATCATTTTTATCTGTATTTTTTACTCAGTTACAATATGTTATATACTCAGACATTGAGATGAAATTCGTTTTACATACAAACACTCACACATTCTTCAGAAATGGACTGATCATATTGGTCAATTGGATCATGCCCAGAGAAAGTAGTTACCACAAGTCTGAACTCGACATGATCAGGCAATCACTATCTAGGGGGAGCCCATGATTCATTTTTGAAGAAGCCCCCAAAAGAATGGTTCAACCCCCCCCCCCCCCCCCCCCCCCACACACACACACACACAATACCAAGGTGAAGCCTTTATCATTCTGTTTTTGAGCAAGACAGTTAACCCTAATTGCTCCAAGATTGATTCTGTAAATAATCATTCTTTTTTAATCAACATAACATTAAAATTGATTAAAATTGTTTAAATATTTGGGAAGGTTAATAAATTGATACTTTTTTGTCCAATGAGTATTGTATGATAAAAAACCTAGACACACCAAAAAGCATATGTAAAAAGCATTTTTTAAAGTAACTTATAGTAGTTTAATTAGTGTTTTTTAATCAAAAGTAACGTAGTAACGTAACGTAGTTACTTTCAATAAAAAGTAACGCAGAAGGTAACGTAGTTACATTTTGGAGAAGTAACTAAAAAGTTACTTTTTAAAGTAACGTTCCCCAACACTGGTTATGAGTGATATGAAAGGCGCCAATAAATAATATTAATTATTAGGCTATTATTATAATTAGAATTATTATCTTCTAACATTGCAAGGTCAGCTATTGTGCGTCATTACGCATTGTGATGGCATGGCTTTTTATAACATTCCATTTGATTGTATCTGATAATCTACAGATGTATTAATCTAATTGTAAATGTAAAATAGTTCTGCACAAATAGAAAATCTTGAACCTTAAAAAATGGTTAAGACATGCTTCACGATGGAACACATTTAAAAATAAAACGAACTAAATGCATATAAATGAACACTATGTTTCTGTATGTTATTATGACATTTATACTATGAAAACAACATTCCCCAATTGACAATAAAGACTATCTATTATCTATTTATTATCTATCTAATCATCATCTATTTATCTTACCGCCAGACAGAGACATCGACAAGAATATTCGTTTTAAACATGATTTTGTTCTGTTTACCGTATTATTTATGAGGATGAATTATGTAACATGACAATATAATTAGCCTACATAATATATTTGAGTGTTCTTTTTGCAAATATGTGCAACATTTCCTTCATTTGCCTTTACGTTAAAATCTTGTTTTATATTGTTTGTATTTCTCTGCAGGCTGTTAATTGTATGCATGGCTTTGTGACATCTTCATAATTTTAATGAGAGGCAGTATTTCGATTTTGGTTACACAACGCTCTGCAGTTTCAGACGGATCTACAGTAGCCTACGTGTTTCATCCATCTGCCGATGGTGTCGCCATTTCTCATTTCACCCGTTTTTGTGCGTACGCATGGGTCAGAGTTTCGGTGAAGGACCGCACATTTTCCCATCAAGTTTGCTTTTTATAAATCCCAATTATTGCGTAGAGAGCTGCGTACGTCTTCTTTTGTGCATACGCCAGCTTTATAAATAAGGCCCCTGGTGCCTTCAAGTACATGTCTTTTTTCTCTTCTTTCTTTCCTCCTGCTTCCTCCTGGCTCTTACACATCAGTAATGTGTAGGAATTCTACCTGCCCTCTCCCATTAACAACAGAAGTTTTTAAGGCTCGTTCGCACTACATTTATGATCTCTACTTGTGCCGGCTACAAGTATGAAACATGAAACAGCCTAACAAACTTGGTTATTATTACAAAAAATGATATTACATATTTTGTGGATTTTTGTTACCTGTACTTGTAACGTTACAAACTCTTAACACTGCAGTTCCACATCACGTAAAGCTACATTCATTCTCTGATCCTTTGATTGGACGAAAAACATGTCAGTAAATAGTTTAACTAATCAGATTTTTGGAGGACATCATCTAACTAATCAGAGGTTGGAGGACATCATCCTCCATGCATCTTAAGGACTGTGTAAATCTATGGAAGAAAGGTTTACCCACGAGCCACCACGTTCTGATTGAGGAAAGCACATGCAGTTGCAGCAAATTCAAGGTTGGAGTGTTGTTTTCGTCTTAAAATTGGCATATTTTGCCACCATGCAGACTTCCGCTACACAGATTTGAGGCACTCCAAATATGTATCTCAATGCAAGCTACGTGATCAACAGTACAGTACTTTCATTTTCCTCTGGAGGGAGAACTGTGGAGTTTGATTTCCAAATCCAGCTGTCTGTCTTCGACCAGTTTGACTAGTTAAAACGTAACTTTTCAACCTTCTGTAGAATATTAATTTTGTTTTACACTAATATTTTTTGGTGTTTTAAATGCGAGGTATTAATAAACAACAAGCAATTCTGCTACTTTAAGCTTACGGGAGAAATAATTATAGCTTCAATTCATACAATTGTTTTTTAATTATTTAAATTTACTATGGAGGATGATCCTCCCCTTCCTCCCCTGACAAGCCCCCAATGATTCAATCACATTGATTGCTATTGGTACCTGAGAAACATCTTTCAGAAAAAGGGTGGTATCATCAGCTGAGTTATTATGATTTCTCTATCAGCAATATATCCCCTTTAAGTTGCTTAACTTCATATAGTCAGAAAGGAGTTGAGTGTTAAGAAAAGATAAGGTGATATCGGACAGCCCTGTCAAATTCCTCTAAGTAAATTTTAAAAGTAAAAGTCCCACACTATAGCTTCACAGAGCCTACCATTAGCATGAATAATTAATAAATTAATTGGTTAACCACTGTACATTACAAAAAATCCTCCAAAACCAAACATTTCTAGACTGTTGAAAATAAAGTTGTTCCACAGTGTCAAAGGCCTAATAGAAATCAAAGAAAAAAAATGCAAGTTATCAGATAACAGACTTGGATAATAAAGTCTAAGACCAAACAAACATTGTTGGAAATATTTTGGCTACTCACAAAGCCTGACTACATCTCATCAATTAATGAGTTCAAAACAATTTTAAGCCTTTTACCAAAAATGTTTATGCTATACAGATTGCTATATCCGACCTGACATGAACAGCAAAATAAAAACAAACTAAGCTAAAACCATTCTAATATCTCATTTGGTTTGTTAAGTCTCCATGTTTAAGCACCAACAAATATGATTTCACAGAATGATCAGTCATAATAACAAAAAACTAGAACAATGCATATATCTTTCCTTATATGTGAACCATTGCTGACAGGGTGTATATCGGGGGGGGGGGGGGGGCAATAACTTTTATATTCGTGGATCAAAGGGCCCGGCAGGCCTCAGACTTTGACCCACCCCTTGGTCTCCTACGGGAGACTGATATAATACAGACTCTGCCCATGGAAAATTCAAATCACCTTCAGCTGGTTACCCAAAGTCCTAGCTTCAGTAGCATGTTTTTACAAACGTTTCTTAACAAAATGTTAGTGCAGTGGAAGATTTTCGTTTGAATCATTGCCCTCTCTGAGCGTTTTTTTTACTCTTAATATTGATCTACTTAAACATGACCACAGCATTAACAAACCCACGTCAAACAACTTATTTAAACAGCATTTTATTCATATTCAGTATATTTGTAATTTGGAAAGAAAAACGCAAGATACAAGAAAAATTCAAGTGAAACGGAAAAAAACAACAGGAAACTACTGTTTCATCACTAAATAACTTAGGATAGAAATCTTTTACATCTTTTAGAGGATTATAAATATGGCACCCTTGCTGTGTGCAGACATGCTGCTCAACTCAGATAATTTTTAACCCATTTCACCTGTCAGATCAGATAACAGTTTAAGCTATCTATACAGATGTTGGCTATTGTACATATTAAATATAATAAAAATAAAATTAACAGGAATCCACATTCAATTAAAGATCTGTTGAATTTGTTCTATTTCTATACCAATAGGCAACATCCAGAAGACATTTGAAAACTGGTCCCAGCTCTGAAGGAAGATCTGTGGTGACTGGTCAAAGGTCCAATTGGTGGGAAAACATGACAATTGGGCAGCCTATTCAGTCGCAGCCGCTTTTACCTAAAATAAAGCCTTCTGTGCTCCAGCATGACTTTGGAGACTGAACCCTAAATTCCAGCTTTGAACATTAACCCGTCTTAGTAAATTTGACCTACATGCACTGGAAAAGCCTATCTAGTAGTGTATGATTGTATGCCATGTCCCCATTGTTGAGCCTAACATAGTGGTAGCTCTCACTCCAGTGCGTTCCAAATGGTATGCTAACAGTGTGCTTGCTGTAGCCAGCAGGGCAGACCCAGGCCATTGAGCTGTACTAGTAGGAGACTGAGACCTTGCAGAAGCTTTGTTGTATTAAAGGTAGATTCAGTGATATGACGTAATTGCAAGTAAACTGCAAAGTGGATACGATTCCACAGCAATAACATTGATGTGCACCGCTAAACATCTCTGCTGTTTTGGTCCTGTGGCTACCACGCTGTAACAGAAGGAAGCAAGCCTGTGCACACATGCCGCGCGAGGCCAAAGTCTTGCATCTTGCTCATCACAATTTCCGCTGTGCTATTAGCGGCAACGTCATTTCGCCGAGCCAACCTTTAAATGGCTTAGTCTTTCTCCTTCACGCACGTGTCTCTCATCATTTACTTTAAGCATAATCAGAATCATTCTCAGCATTTTTTGTTTCAGTTCGGTGGTTTTCACATTTCTGGCTGTTCAGCAGTAAGGGCTGGGCGTGGCTCAGGAGACTCGTAGCGTTGGAAGTTCCGTTTTCTTATTTTCTCTGGAGCTTTTCTCCACAGAACAATCTCCTGGAAATAGACAATTGTTACAACAAATAAGTCATATTGATCCTCTGTTAGCTCATTATTTGTTCATATTAAGATTAGACAATTGCTTTTATTTGTAAAAAACAAACAATAAATGGAGATTGTCTTTAAGGTTCGGTACCTGCTGTTTAAAGTATCTTCTGTCCTCCTCATCCACTAGCACTAGGTTTAGGAAGTAGCGAACAGAGAACTTCTTGTTAACATCCCTCATGGTTGCGGTGAGGTCGTAGCCAGCCAAAAACAAACGAATTGGAATAGACTCTCCTGAGGAGAAGTGATATAGAGTATTGTGAACTGCTTAAAATAGCAATGGTAGGAAAAGCCGATTAACAGTATACAGTGCAAGTTCTGAAAAAATATGCTGGTTTGATGGCGTGGAACAACATAATAACAGATCACATAAAATCCTAGTGTTCAGACTTTCTAACCAATGCCAAACTGTACCAACCTTTCACAGGTGCTCCGTCCATGATCTCATACTTGGCAACAGTCTCCGTCTCTGTCGTTGTGCTCGGTCCTGCAAAGGAATTTCACACAATTCCACAAAATAAATTCATGTTGTTTTTTGGAAAAAATAAACATTACAAAGTTTTAGGTTCTAATTAAATAAAAAAATTCTGAAACATTAAATTATTTTTTAATTGCATTTTGAACCTTACTACAAGTAAACAGTCCTTTGTAGAAAGCCTTGTCTCACCTATTCCTGTCATTTCCTTCTTGATCAACTGAAGTTCCATGTGTTGGATTTTGATTCTCACCAGAAGAAAGTAGATCTTACCCACAATTACATCTTTCAAGTGGTATCTAAGAGAAACAGGACAACATATTTTATCATTTACAATTCCTACATTTGATAATAACTTGTTATGCATATTAAGTGGTTTCAATGGGTACATTGAATGTCATACATCTTACTTGGACTTGTTGTATTCAAACTCTATGTGTAGACAGTCTTCAATGCCAACTTCCATCTTGATGGAATTGTTCACATCTGGGTAAGTAGCCAGCTGATGGACAATAAGGTCATACTCTTTCACCAGATCAGAAAGTCTCCTCACTATTGTCACTTTGAGAAAATATCTGTAGGAAATAACAATAGGAGAGCAATGGAATGGCTTAAAACCATGCATATTACATTCAAATATCACATCTAAGTGCACTTGACCAAGCAAGGGAGAGTGGTGACCAAAGTTCTCTATGGGCCAACATCACGCCTCACGAAGAGTCTGTCCAATAAGGTTCAAGTGTTCATCAGATGTTACACTTCACACCCATTATCGTTAAATAAGTGACTACGGTTTGCATTGAATTGTGGGTAATATTAACCTTGCAAGTGAGAGAAAAAGCTCACTCATTTAGTCAAGCGAAGTGAAGGATTGAGGGTGTAGCTTTTATGTATTGAAGTCTGCAATAACATTGTAAATGTGTTACTATTAAGCTAGAAATGGGTTGCCAAAAATGATGTTATGTAATTGTGCCCCATGTCAACAAAACCCACCAAACTTGGGATTTCACTGAATTATGATAGTAATTCTACTTTACGTTTATGTACATATAAATAGCATATTACACAGAGGCCAAAATGGGATGTTTAAAACATTATTTTGTTAATTGCATACTGCATCCGCTTTTCACTGGGATTCCGCTAAGGTAAAAATGCTACGGCAAGTTGTTAGGTTCTGTTGACTGTTCGCTGAGCTAATTCGGGTTTACACCAAAACTATGAGATGGCTGGTGTTATCCAGGACAGATTTGAGAACCTCTAGTAAACTTACCTCAGGCGGACATTGGCTCCAACATAAGACTCATACGGCTTCTCCACTTGCATGAATTCAAAGTCATAGCTTCGATTTTGGGTCAACTCGCCAGGTAGAGCTAGCTCCTTCACCAGATTCACAAACTCATGTGTGTTGCTTTTGTCACTGAAAAGCTCTGAAAGACAGACAGCATATATTAAAAAATACATACAATACATCATAATCAACACACACAGGAAACTTACAGTTCTAGTAAGTTCCATCCTTTCAAAGATTTTTAACCCCTATATTATATAGACACTAAGGATGCAGCGATTAACCGATATCACTATTAACCACCAATCGAAACGTCACAGTTTTGTAACCGTAAAGGCTCAGCTACACTTGAGTTTCTGTTCTCAATCATGTGACATTATGTTACTATAAACAAAGGTTGCAAAATGAGGAAAATAAAAAACATGGCCAGTGCCGCCTGCAGACAAAAGAAAACTAAGTTGTACCAGCTTAAAATGGTTTTCAAAGCATCTGTTCTACACTACACTGAAGCAGATATGGAAGTAAATTTGCGCTCTATTTAGCTAGTGTCTATCGAACCAGGCCAGCAGGCGCCCCTACAATCGTTCAAACACTGTGATACACTTGTAGATATACAATGGTAATTACTTCTTTCTAAGTTCGCCAAACGGTTGGATTTCTCCCTATCATACACTAATCACAATGCATATGACAAATATACATTTAGGACGATTTTTAAGGAAATGTACACTTCATCTAATATAGTGCAGTTTTTATATTACACACTTCTGTTGCTAAATGTTTGTGCCGTGACTAGTCAGTCTTTGCTGTTAATTCTATTTTTATGAAGCAAGTATAAGGTTAACATGACAAATATGCGCGTTTCGTGAAACAGAAACGTGTCGGAAAACATTTTATTTTTGCTCAGGGATAAATATTAACAATATTAATGTCCAGGAGAAATAAAGAAAATTGTCGCACAAGGAGAATGTAGACTGCACTAGATTTTGCCATCAGTTTAGTGCTCATTCACTGTCATACTTCATCAAACAAGTAGTCTAAAATATGCATGACTACTAAAGTATGATTTCTGTTTAGAAAGGCAGCAACTGTAAAAAACAAAAGCCATCAAAGAAATGTTGTACACCTCTAATTAAAGAATGCTCATGGTTTTATACATCTCTAGTGTTGTGAAATAAATGAATGCATAATAATCATGACACTGTTATTATTCCTCAGGGTAACACTTTATTTTGAGAGTCCAAAAAGTGTATCTGTAGATGCTCTACAGATTATCTGCAGACTATCAACAACATTATAACCAACTATCACTAACCCTAACTCTAATCCTAACCTTAACCATTCCCCTACTGTTAACCCTAACCTTAACCACTACCCTAAAACATATTCTAAACTTACCCCTACCCTTAAACTACACTATTAGTTGCTTATCAACAGATAGATTGTTGATAGTTTGTTGATAGTCATATCATCAACAAACTATCTGCAAAGCACCTACAGATGGAATTTCGGACTCTCCAAATAAAGTGTAACCTTTCTCAGACTATAATCGTACCATCAAAATCTATAATCGTTGCATCCCTAATATACAGTCACTGGCTACTTCATTAGGTATACCTGTTCAACTGTTTGTTAACGCATTTATCTAATCAGCCAATCACATGGCAGCAAGTCAATGCATGTATGCATGTAGACATGATCAATACGATCTGCTGTAGTTCAAACCAAGCATCAGAATGGGGAAGGTGACTTAAGTGACTTTAAACATGGCATGGTTGTTGCTGCCAGAAAAGCTGGTTGAGTATTTCAATAAGTGCTGATCTCCTAGGATTTTCCAGCACAACTCTCTAGGGTTTACAGAGAATGGTCCAAAAAATATAAAATATCCAGTAAGCATGGGTTTTCTGGGTGAAACTGCCTTATTGATGGCAGAGGTCAGAGGAGAATGGCCAGATTTGTTTGACCAGATAAAGGCAACAGTAACTCAAATAACCATTCGTTACAACCAAGGTATGCAGAGAGCATCTCTGAGCGCGATATATTATCCTTCCAATTTTTGTTGTCCAATTTTTCTCCACTAACCCTGCTACGTGAGTAGTGACACAACCCCTCTGACAGGTGTAGTATGGTGAAGGGCTATCAAATGGTTCATTCGAACACATGTCACCGAGCCGGTGATTCTTTTAGAATACAACACGGAAGCCTTTAGTCAGATCATGTACAGTATGATTACGCTCACCAACTATACTTCCACAAATTAATTTACAGGTGCCCGATCTGCACAAAGTAAGTGGAGAGTCATTTAATTTCATGATGTAATTTGTCCGGCAAGGCAAGATGCCACACGGACCCTAAACAATACATCAAACCTTGAAGCAGATGTGCTAGCTAAGAACAGGAAACCGAGGCTACAATTTGCACAGGACTACCATAATTGAGCTATAGAATACTGGAAAAACATTGCTTTAGCTGATGCGTCTTAATTTCTGCTGTGACATTCAGATGGTAAGATCAGAATTTGGAGTAAACAACATGTAAGCATAGATCCATTTTGCCTTGTATCAATGGTTCAGGCTGGTGGTGGGGGTGTAATGGTGTGTGGGATATTTTCTTTTGGGAAGAATTTGGGCCCCTTAGTAGCAATTGAGCATTGTTTCAATACCACAGCCTACCTGAGTATTGTTGCTGACCATGTCTATCCCTTTATGACCACAGTGTACCCATCTTCTAATGGCTACATCCAGCAGGATAACACTCCATGTCACAAAGCTCATATCAGCTCAAACTGGTTTCATGAACATAATAATGAGTGCACTGTACTCAAATGGCCTCCACAGTCAACAGATCTCAATAGAGCATCTTTGGAATGTGGTTAAATGGGGGATTTGCATCTTGGATGTGCAGCCGACAAATCTGCAGCAACTGCGTGTTGCAATAATGTCAATACGGACCAAAATCTCTGAGTAAAGGTTTCCAGCACGTTGTTGAATCTTTGCCTTTTTTTACTTTTGGCCTTTGATCAGATGTTCAGGTAAAAGTGTGAAGGCTCAGTAATAATCACATAGTTCTCACAGAATGCTGAAGAGTGTAGGCCATAGCAGTACAACATGACAAGCCCAAGCGTAACTAAGCCGTTTAGTCTAAATGAGACCTGACAGTGCAAACGGTTTGTGAACAAATTAACAATAGCCGCTTTCCGACCGCAGGGATATTTGCAGTTCCTAGAACATAACGTTCCTATAACCCTTTTTTTCTTGTGTTCCGATAGAAGAAATTGCGGGATTATTTAGTTCCTCGCACCGCCGTTCCTATAACCTTTTTAGCTCCTACTCCAGAGCAGGGTCTTTCTATTTTCCCTTTTCCTAGGTCCACGTTGATTGGTCCAACTTATAAATTACGCCGGTCGCTTCGTTTGTCTGTTGCGTATAATGATACATATTATACTGGAGCCTTCGTCTTTTGTGTTTCTGTGTTAAGTAGCTACTCAATTTCTATTACTCCAGCCTAGTTTTTAAACGCCGCGGTTCGAATTCCGTTATATTCCGACATTATCAACACAACATTATTTTTATAAAATTGTATTGGATGTCTCGTAATCTGAAAGAACAGCAAGCCGTGGTAGGAACCCAGCACTAAGGGCTGAAAACAACCAGATCATCCGCATACATAAGATGGATTACACACTTATCTCCAATCATACACCTAGTGTTACAAACATTACACTGTGAAATGTTGTATGTAGCGCTACACTAAAGTCTAGTGACGAAAGCCTGTTGCGGTGCTTGCGTCACTCCTTTATCCCTCCTACCAGTTCCTATGGCCACTTGACCAGTGCGAATGCAAATAGCAAAACCGGTTTTGGGTGAGAGTAGTTAGTAGAACTGTTTAGAAGTGGACTGTTCCTATAACTACGTTCCTGTAACTACTTGGTCGGAAAGCGGCTATTGTGTGCCTGTTGTTTGAAACTCACCAATCTGCCCAACAAACTCAATTCGAATCCCTTGATGTTCTAGTCGCTTTCCCGTCTGTCTTACATTCAGATTCACCTAAAGAAAATTAACAAAAATAAGTTGGACAGTAAATAAAAAAGCAGGTGGAAATCAATAATTGTTATAATAATGTCATGTCACGTGTGTATGCATAGCTGCCAACTCTCACGCAGTGCCCGTGAGGCACACGCCAATTTGAAATTATGATCACCTTTCCAGACACAGATTCCCCATCATAAAACAGATAGTTCTTCTCAACTTTTCCATCTTCACTCTTGAGTTCTGCTATCTTTCTTGTCTCCGCATCATTGAGAAGCACATCAATTTCACACACGGGACCAAATAATCCACCCAGGAAACTCTGAAGAAAAACATATTTAGACTTGAGAATAACAGATCTTCCACTGCACACACAATCATATACATAGCCAAACAAACAAAAAAATCACACATACCCAAATAGGATATAATAATTATTCATGTCAAGTCAGACAAAGTTGCAAAAATTAAAAGTACTTAGCTGGGTTCACCCGTTTTGGTAAGTTCCTATATAAAACCTAAACGACCAGGTTATGGGAGTTTATAAATAACTAGTTACCATTATTAATCTGCATTTACTATTTCTATTCATTTAATGCATCATAGAAGCTTATCAAAACCTTGTGAAATCCAAGAATCCAGGAAAAAAATACTTGGTATACTCTACAACTGTGAAGTTAGATAAGAAAGGTATAGGACAAAGTTGATTAGCCAGCTAGCTAACTGTGCAAACCGCACACCTGACAGTAAAGTCTCATCCAAACAAGACAATTATGGTAGGCTTAATAATTAGGTTGTACTAGCCAGCAACTTTGCTGCTGTAGTTAAAAGTACACTGTGTAACATTCTGCAGAGTGAAAACAGAACTAATTTCTCTTTCAGTGAGCAGCTACCAAAAGCTGTTTAACATTTTATTTCATGATAATTAAAAAAATCGAAAAGAGCAGACAATTACTTTCTCCACCACGCAGTGTATAATTTGCAATTTGAAAAGGAATTTAGATGAAGACATGACAAGTGGTGCTTCCACAGTGTTTTTCAAAGTGCACACCCCGGTCAGTATTTAACATAAATTAATTTTAGGCCGTGCTACTTGTAGTTACATAACATTGCATCGTGAAGGGAATCAATATCCCATGTAGAGTTTATCGGCTTTTTTAAATATCAAGGCATACAGTCTTCAAAGCGTTAGGAAAGAGTAACTAGTTCCATTGTTGTGGCTCGGATTATACAGGTAGTACCTTTAACCTTAACGTATAGCCCCAATCTGAATGTCTGGATTTTTATTATTTTTTAGACTGAATGTATTATCCGATCTTCATCCAACACCTAACTAGATCAAAAGAAACCTGTTCCAAATATCACAAACATTAACAGTTTAATACATTTACATTTTACTATCCAAAACACTGAATGTTTAGGTGTACAACAAATAAATATCTGTCCAGACAGCTTTGGGCTTTGCAGGGGTCAGTAAATGATAATGACGGGTCTGACTACAGCATCCCGCACATTGCGGTATTGGATCAGCTACTTGGTAACTTGCAGTGAACGAGATTTCTTGACACTCTTGGGCACTAATGAATAAATTATGTTATTTCACAAGGACGAACAACGGGGTTCTGACCTCAATGTTTCCGACCTGTTCTGACACGGTAGATACCAGACACAGACATGTTTATACTCAGTCCCTGCTATGGTAGCAAACTATATTATAAGGAACATTATTCCAGCTAGAACAGTAGCTAGCAAACTAGCGAACGTTAGCCAAGCTAGCAGTAGGAACTAGCTACTCTGTATTGATAAAAACTCAACGAAGGGCCAAAGAATCGCACCAACTTTTGCACACATCCGTTTGTGTATAATTAGAAAACACGTAGTAGCTAAGTTACATGTTTCATGATAAATCTCTGTTTAACTCACCATTTCAGCTGTTTAAACAGTTGTAGACACCTAGCGTTTTTCTAGTTCCTGTGACGAAACCCTAACTACAGGATCAGTGTGTCTGTGAATGCAGAAGCAATGGCAAGACACACATTTTAAAATAAAGGTCCAATGTTTACACCAGCAGAAAACGACTCATTTCACTAACCGTACTTTTGGCATTATTTGCAGAAAACATGATGCTTAATAGGAAAATGTTGATATTCATGGACGTGGTCGATTCTAATCGTTATATATTTAGACATGTAGCTATATCTTTATAATCTTAAATTGCTCATTATATGTAATGTATTATACGATAATTCAGTAGCTGCTATTTTCATTCTAATTTACATATTAAGTGTATTTATTTTACAAATAGTTTTCCATAGTGGTCCTCTTTGGGAATCAGTCCTACAGCCCTATTTTTACAAGAGACATGTTCTACCAACAGAACCACCAATTATATAATGTATAATATGCTGTCTCTAATTTCTTGGCTTTAAATTCCCAATAAGATTGCCCCAATCTATCAATTTTTTGTTGGTATACACTGTTTGCAGATGACTGAATAGATGTTAGATAGGTAATAGAATACCTCTTTTGTTTACAATAACTTTCTTTAGAACAGATTAAAGGGATTCTCGTCTCGTGACTTTGGCTACAACAGGTTGTCAATTATAGCATTACTCGGTAGACTATTATTTTGACAGAGAAATATGGTCCCTTCTTCTTGCATTTATCACACTTTAAAATCCATGCAAAATCATGTGACAAAAAGTCATAGTCACAGCATTCTTGCATCTTTAACGTCACAATCCATATTTTGTTTATCAGACAACCCTACAACTTCGTAAATAAAGCTAAGATTTAAGGCTGTGGAACTATAACCAATTTCAAATGCATATAAGTAACAATAAATTCAAGGACTGAAACTGAAAGCCAATTTGAAGACCCAGATTAAAGTAAAAAAGGACAAAAATACTATTGGGGCTAAATGAAAGCTGTGTAGTACAATGTGTGTTCTCTATAATACATAGCGGAATGGTAAAGGAGTAGAATGCTGTTTTTCTTTCATGGGGCACTGAAATACTTGCTACTCCCTTGAAATACTATCTAGGGTTGTTTTCCTGAACTCTCATTTAAAAAAGTTATGAAAAAAACATGGTGACCAACTCATGACATCTTACTTTAGTAGTTTTCTGAAAATGAGCAGATACTCAGCTGTCCTAGCTTCAAGGGGAAGCTAGTTGCAGAGAAGTTAGAGAGAGGCTCTGACTAGTCAGCATTATGGGGTTGTAGTCTCTAGACAAGCAGCAGCAGCTTCTAACCTGAAACCACTTATCAAAGTTAAAACAAGGAATTATAGCACAAGAAACCAGAATTTCTTTGTTCTTCATAAGCCCAGGAGAGCTTATGAACTACGTCAATTCGTCACGACTTTAATTGCTCCCAGAAGTGGAATGAGCTACAAAATGAGCTCAAGTGTCACTCCCTTGTGCGCTTAAACAACATTAGAGTCTTCGCTGGAAAAATAAGAAGTGTCTGCCTGTGATGTTCCGTATGGTTATGTATTTGTTTGACTTTGTGAAGCGTTTCTGATTTAGAGTGCTGCTATTTTTACACGTTTTATTTTACAATGCATTGAACATGTATCATAAAATAAATGTATATTTGATCATGTGTATTGTTTACAGGGCATTAATGTGAACAATACTCTTTTCTTATTAAAGGTAAATGAAAATAGTGAAGGGGATACGTTTAGATACTCTATGATACTCTTCAGTATTTGGCTGATCAAGAGCTGCACTCGCTGAAGTGTCAGCATTGATAAGTGAGATGGTAGTGCACAGTTGTGGAACTGTATCCTCCCAAATTTCATGGCATCCAATTTGTGACTATGGTCCTGTTTCATGGCAGCAACTCCCAGTGGATTTGTAACAATGTCAAGATGTGTGCCTTTCCTGTTTTATTCACATTGGTCACTGAACTAAGAAATCTAGAACAGAATTCGCAGATGCTGGAAGTACCACAACTCTATAGACTTCTATCTCAATTCATCTCACAGGTGCCCAAACAGACACAAGGAGTCGCTAGAGTTACACCATTCAAGGTAGCCATGTTTGACCATTATCCTCCCAAACCTGTGAGCAGGATTCAAATACTGTTCTCCCAATCGTGATTCGAAATGCAAGGCACTGACTTTATCGCTGCAGGGCTCCATAAGACTGGATCTTACTCCATGCTTTTTGAGAATAAACAAGTACTGTACATCAATCACTTTAGGAAAAGCAAGACTTTGTCATCTGAAGTTGACTACCCTCATTAGGCTTGAGTTAGGTTAGATGTGGAGCAGGGTGACGTGATAAACTGGTTTTAAGCTGTTTTAAAGTTGCACTGATATAATGGCACATGCAGGGAGTCCTACCAACAGTCAATTGCAGTGGTTCAAACATAAGATGGCAAATGCCTGTAGTAGAAACTCTACCATATTGTGTTTGGGTAAAGTAGGCCCCAGGAGGAATGTGATCTACACTGTACACTGGGTACTTGATAAGACTCAGATGACCATACGCATACTTGATAAAAAGACATGTGAGGGGGTACACCTGATTTTTTCTTTAGTGCTGAGAAACATTTATTTGGTGGCACAACAACTGAACATGGTTGGGAAACAGCATGAACCATTAGTCAATCTTTGAATGGCTACAGTCTGGCAACGTGAGGCTAATGAACAAGCAGAAATTAATCACCACCTTGATGTTTGCAAAGAATGAAAAGATGAGAGATGAACACTGTGGATGGACACATCATGGACAGGCCTTTTCCACTAGAGGAAGAGATGTCCCTTATCTTCGAGTGTTCATACATCACTGTAAAGGGCTCTGAACCACAGAAGTTGTGAAGTAGGAAGGTTTACAATCACATTTCACTTTATTGACTGTTTCGTTTATGATTTGTGTAATTGTCAAAATTAGAGGCCGGTGTGTTGGAGCCACAGATTGTATATAGTTTGGAGCCAATCTTTTATTCTGGTGTTATTCTGGCAATTACACTCTCGACCACTAGGTGCAGACAAAGGCTACTGGTAAACAACAACTATTCTATAACGAACACCATGTTGGTAATGGTTTGTGGATAGAGGCTCATGGTTTTGACCATAGTGAAAGAAAATCCAATGACTGCAACAAACTGCTAGAAAACACTAAATTAAATGCAAAGGATGAGTAAAGTAAACACTTCGGGTCTAGTCATTTAAGTGAATCACAGTTGCCAACTTTGATTCCAATCTATTTGCAAACATCCACTTGCCTTATGACCGCCTTGTTATTAACTGTCTACTTAGACCCTTTATAGAGTTCCCATTGCAAATTTTCACTACGGTACATAAGGACTTGACAAACCCTGCAGAGGATGCTACAAGGAAATATTCAGCACAAGCATGTGATAATGGACAATGTGTTGTTAAGGAAGTGGGAAATGTGGTCGAAGTGTTACTAACAGGAAAGCTATTGGAGATGGTGCAGACAGTAGATTGGGCACAATGTTGTACTTTGGGGCACACCGCTGCAGGCAGAGATAATGAGCAAAACGGAGTTGCTGTGCAAGATCAAAACAATTGTTGGTTCTCTCAGGTATCACACTTTCTGTACTATCGTTAGTTGTGGGCTTCCACTGTAGTATATACAGTCAATGGCTCCCACACAAGAAACCAATGTGTTTACGGACATCAAAACTATCAAGTATCACAGGTAAATTGTCACAAATATTTCAACAAATTATAATATGCATTGATTTATTATATGTATTATATGATTTATTGAACATATTTTACAATGATGTTTTTAGTTCAGTAACTCAACAGCTATTTTCTTATAGCAAGCCTACACCGTTAAAAATATGTTTAACAATGTTTCTTTGTTGGGGTATATGGTTCCTTGAAGAACCTTTAACATCTAAAGAACCTTTCCAATGCACAAAAGGTTCTTTGTAGCGCCAAAAGGTACTTTAGATTATAAAATAGGGTTCTTCACCATCAATCTCATGTAACCTTACATTTTTTGAGTAAATTTGTGTTTCCCATACATTGATATATTTGTGGTGGCGTGCCACAATCTCTGCACTGACCTCTATAAATAGATTTGTGCTTCCTATGTTAATTAGACTGCAAAATATATTTAAACTTATATTAGTAACATAAAAGGCAACATGTTTAGTTTTGGGCAGTTATGCATTATTTTTACATTTCTTAATGGCACTAAGAAAAAATAGGTTCTTCAAGTAACCTTTCAGTGAAAGGTTTTTTGGGGAACCAAAAAAGGTTCTTTTATGGCATCGCTGTGAAACCCCCTTTTTGGTTCTTCCTGGCACCTTTATTTTTAAGAGTGTACAGACAGTTCAAAATTGAAATTTTTAAAATGTTTTTATGCCCCTGTATTACACATTATAACAAACTGCATGGTGTGTGTGAACATAATCAACTGGATAAGGTGATGTCTAAAATATAAAAATAATCTGGTCAAGGTATATCTAAATCTACCAAAACCTGTTCTGGATTTTTCAGTGGATTTATTTTGTTGAGATTGGGAAGGAGGCATGTAAAATATGAAATAACTCCCAAATGAAACATTTACTGGAATTTATGATTTAACACAATATATGATATTTTGTTGTTCAAATTTCATGCTTGCATGTGTGTTTAAAAAGGACATGAAATTCATAAATCAAGTTATAAATGTGTCTCAAATAAAAATATCTGACAAAAAATATATTGACCCAGTCACATCTCACTGTTATTGATGAAATTGGAATTTCATCAATAACAAATGACAACAGACCACTTGGTGCAAGTTGATACGGTAGATGAGTAGGGGTTTTGGATTCACCACATATCTTCTCTAAACCAGTATTTGAATTATGAAACAATAAATGATCCAAATATATTTATTTAATCTTTTCAATTATCAAAATGTTTTGCTCAGATGATGAGTGCAGAATTTTATCAGATATTTTAATATACTTTGTGCATGGACAATTAATAGATATCTGATAAGGGAAAGTGTTATGTTATAAATATCTTATAGATTTAACTGCAAAAGTACAAAAGCACATTATATCTAAAACAAAAACCACACATTTTATAATGTTATGAAAAATATAAAAGCTTACAAAAATATTGGCTGCTGGTGAAATGTACATACATTGAATGTTTTTTGTTGAAAAAAAAACATTTATTTGTTTAAAGGGTATAAGTAAGAGCTATATGTTGTCTTTGGTCCCACAGGAAAATACCTAAACTGTGCAAATAATGCTATAACCACTGAGATTTTAAAATCAGCGTTAAGATTGTCAAATACAATCGTACATAGCCAAGCATGAATAGTTGCAAATAGCCTTGACCAAAACGTACAATAATTAAATGGGCATTCTGTTAAATCATGAGGGGCTGCAAGATCCAATTAATTGTAACACAACTGGATTGAGATCCAAATGACAAACACATTCTGTCAAGTTACATGATCAAGTGATCATCTTTCAATTCCTGAGGAGGAGGCAAAGCCTGATCCATTGGCACATTCTGTGGGACGACGTATCCAGCGGAGTCGATGCCATCCACAATTTGGGTGCCCAACTGGTCGCCAGAGCCTTGATCAGCGTAGAAGCCTTCTGTAGCAGAACCCTCGCCTGACTGTTCCTCCGACTCTGAGACGGTTTCTTTTTGCACACTGGAAAACCGAACACAATCAAAGGACTGTTAGTGATTCCGATCTACATCCTCTGAGCTCTTCCTGTGATTTTTCCCTACAATGCAGGCCTCCTCATTGGATCCAGCCCCAAGAATGTGTGGTTGCTTAGTGAGCCACTAATTACCAACAATATTTCCCAAAGTGGCTAAGCTCCAGGTACTATTTTTCAGGTCCGTACATGTTGTTGAAAGACATTGTGTCATTCAAAACATAATTGTCATTGCTATATTTCAGAGTTCACTCTCTTATTTAAATGTTTCACGCTGCAGTATGTGAAAGTCAGAACATGCGCATGAACACTCACTCTGTAAAAGGAAAGAATTAGCAGCAGTGAAAATTATGTTTTGAATGACACAATGTCTTTCTGACAAACTCTAGAGACCTGCACCAAGATACGGACAGCTTTTGAGCCTGGAAAAGGACGTATTTGTGTCATATTAAAGCTTTTATTCATGCTGTCTGCTTGCTTCATCGCTTAGAAAGAGCGAAATTGTTGAAATGTTACTATAGGATGAATGAGTGTGTATTTAATTTCCTAAAACATCGAGGGCAGGACTTGTGAGGCCTCCAACTCAAATGGTTTTAATTACATAATAACACTGTTACTAGAAAAGTAAAGTAAGGTTACTAGTACTTTACCATGTGAAGTCTATAGTACACAAAATATGTCTGGGCATACTTGCATAACGAATATATTTGATTTTTAACAATGCATATATTTGGTCCAAATTGCTTCAAAGTACATAGTAAATGTGAACTATCAGATCAATATTTTTTTATTTTACTATCATGATGCAAATCTGTTTCCGCTACTTGTGTGTTGCCAGACATTTTTAGTAAGTTCCTGTACTTTTGTGTGTTGCCAAATATCTTCTGTAACCTTCTCTGGTGTTGCCAAATCTTTAAACAGGGAACATGGTTGGATTTATATTTCCGACAGTGGAGATGGTTTTATGTGATTTAACAAATATCGAAATCATTTACAAATTGATATTGACTTTGCGTAGATATACACTCATCAGATATACTGTGTGTAGATATACACTCACCAGATATACTGTGTGTAGATATACACTCACCAGCCATTAGACATGATCAAGACAATCTAATGAAGTTCAAACCAAGCACCACAATGGGGAAAAAAATTGATTTAAGTGACTTTAAACGTGGCGTGGCTGTTGGTGCCAGACGGACTGGTTTGAGTTTCTCAGAAAATGCTGATCTACTGGGATTTTCCAGCACAACCATAAAATATACAGTGAGCGGCAGTTCTCTGGGTGAAAATGCCTTGTGGATGGCAGAGGTCAGAGGAGAATGGCCAGACTGTTTAGAGCTGAAAGAAAGGCAACATTATCTCAAATAACCACTTTTTCCAACCAAGTTATGCAAAAGAAAATCTCTGAATGCACAACACGTTGAAAACTGAAGCAGGTGCGCTACAGTAGCAGGAGACCACACTGAACAGGAAAATTAGGCTACAATTTGCACAGGCCCACAACAATTGGACAATAGAAGATTGGGGAAAACTATGTTCTGATGAGTCTCGATATCTGCTGCTACAGTCAAATGGTAGGTTCAGAATTGCGCGTAAAAAACATGAAAGCATGGATCCATCTTGCGCAAACTTTGGTTCCTGTAAGCAATTAGAAGGCACAACTATAAAAGAGACTCTGGTCTCAGTTTGTCTTTCGTTGGCACACTTTGTGCCCCTTAGTATCAATTGAGCATTGTTTCAATGGCACACTCTACCTGAGTATTGTTTCAATGCCACACTCTACCTGAGTATTGTTTCAATGCCACACTCTACCTGAGTATTGTTTCAATGCCACACTCTACCTGAGTATTGTTTCAATGCCAAACTCTACCTGAGTATTGTTGCTGAGTTTATTGAGATTACATAATCTCAAACTGGTATCTTGAACATGACAATGAGTTTTCTGTGAAATGCCTTCCAGAGTCACCATATCTCAACCCAATAGAGCACCTTTGGGATGTGGTGGAACGAAAATGTGCATCAAGGGTGTGCAGCCGACAAATTTGCAGCATGATGCAATAATGTCAATATGGACCAAAATCTCTGAGGAATGTTTCCAGCACCTTGTTGAATCTATGTCACAAAGAATTAAGGCAGCTCTGAAGGAAAAGGGGGTCAATCCTGGTACCAGCAAGGTGTACCTAATGTGGCTGGTGAGTGTACATTCTAAATAAACCTAGTCCGATAGTATTTCCAAAGACAGCAATACATTGTGTGTGTTGTAATGTACTTGTCTCAGGATGTTTGCTAACTAATCATAATAACGAAATGCTAAATTCTATCACCACACCCATAGTTTTTTGTTGTTTACCAGTGAAAATCACTATTCCTATACTGCAGAAATTGATTTATATTAATTTATAACTACAAAAAATAACTCAAGATATCATTTAACAGATGAAAATTAACTCAGAATCGTGAGAGATAAGGATATTTGGTAATGTGACTTAAATTCTGGTATTTTTATGTTTAATTCTACTGAAGAGAATACCATAACCTAATTTATATCTAATTTATACTCAGAAAATATTCGATAATAATATAAAAGGTTAACGTTGTTAGGTTTTTTATTGATCAACCTCAGATGTCAAACTTGTGCAGCTGAGTTGGCTGTTCCTTGTGGTAACACTCTACCTTCCACTTTTCACTTTCTGACTAAGTTACTAACATTAGCATTTATGGGAAATGTTGCTGTTAGTCTACACCTGTTGTTTATTCAAATTTATTGTCACTTAATCTGAATTCTGACCTCTATGAAGGAATAGGCGGATCTGTTAAGTTATGACTGGTTGCTTGCATTTGCTTTATGTTTTCATATGTGCTTTGATTTTATTTGCCATAAACATTGTTCCTTTTGTCAGGACATGTAAACAAACAACACATATTATGTCAGCAATCAATTTAAGCTGTTGCGAAGCGCATACCAAGTGACTCTGCCCACAGTAAATTGTTTTCAGACTGGACACTAAAGATAGTGTCATATCTGGTGTCAAATATTAAGCTCTTGTGAAAAACAAGGCTTTCTGCTTCAGGTACGAGACAATAGCTGAGTAGATGTGGTACTGCTACTGGAATTTTAATTTCCAGCAGACTAAAGAGCGGCTCTGAGATATCCAAACAACAGATGATGATCTACACAGTATGCATTACAGACTTGAAGATATTAGACCTCATTTGGAGGTATATGCTGCCATTCTGAACTTGATGTTTTGACAGTAATTATTGGCTACTTGTATTAATTGTGCATTACAAATTGTGTTGTGAATGTGCAAGGGAGTTCTAGAGTGAATGACCCTCGACGAGGCAGGGATCATTACATTGGTCAACCCTACACCTGGAATTCTATTGGTTGGTGAATTTTGACAGGGTTGCAACACGAAAAATCTGAGAGCGCAGGAGAAATCCGAGAGGAGAAGATTCGCAAGCGCACAGAAGCAGCCTGAGTACGAGGAGAAGGTTTGAAGCTGAGAGCAGGAAATCTGTCCAAGCAACAACATATCTCCAAGAATAAAGTTTGAGCAGAAGCACAGCAAATCCAAGTGTGAGCCGTATCTACAGCTCCTTCTCAAGAAATTAGCATATTGTGATAAAGTTCATTATTTTCGATAATGTAATGATAAAAATTAAACTTTCATATATTTTAGATTCAATGCACACCAACTGAAATATTTCAGGTCTTTTATTGTTTTAATACTGATGATTTTGGCATACAGCTCATGAAAACCCAAAATTACTATCTCAAAGAATTAGCATATTTCATCTGACCAATAAAAGAAGTGCAAAAAACAAATACAAAAAAATAAATAAAGAAAAAGTCAACCTTCAAATAATTATGTTCAGTTATGCACTCAATACTTGGTCAGGAATCCTTTTGCAGAAATGACTGCTTCAATGCAGCGTGGCATGGAGGCAATCAGCCTGTGGCACTGCTGAGGTGTGATGGAGGCCCAGGATGCTTCGATAGCGGCATTAAGCTCATCCAGAGTGTTGGGTCTTGCGTCTCTAAACTTCCTCTTCACAATATCCCACAGATTCTCTATGGGGTTCAGGTCAGGAGAGTTGGCAGGCCAATTGAGCACAGTAATACCATGGTCAGTAAACCATCTACCAGTGGTTTTGGCACTGTTAGCAGGTGTCAGGTCGTGCTGAAAAATGAAATCTTCAT
>JACXGM010000130.1:53487-67456 GCA_016801145.1 Umbra pygmaea
CCTGGGGAATGCGGCACCTGTAGCCCATTTCCTGCACACGCCTGTGCACGGTGGCTCTGGATGTTTGTACTCCAGACTCAGTCCACTGCTTCCGCAGGTCATCCAAGGTCTGGAATCGGTCCTTCTCCACAATCTTCCTCAGGGTCCGGTCACCTCTTGTCGTTGTGCAGCGTTTTTTGCCACACTTTTTCCTTCTCACTGACTTCCCACTGAGGTGCCTTGATACAGCACTCTGGGAACAGCCTATTTGTTCAGAAATTTCTTTCTGTGTCTTACCCTCTTGCTTGAGGGTGTCAATGATGGCCTTCTGGACAGCAGTCAGGTCGCCAGTCTTACCCATGATTGCGGTTTTGAGTAATGAAACAGGCTGGGAGTTTTTAAAGGCTTCAGGAATCTTTTGCAGGTGTTTAGAGTTAATTACTTGATTCAGATGATTAGGTTAATAGCTCGTTTAGAGACCCTTTTCATGATAGGCTAATTCTTTGAGATTTTCATGAGCTGTATGCCAAAATCATCAGTATTAAAACAATAAATGACCTGAAATATTTCAGTTGGTGTGGAATGAATCTAAAATATATGAAAGTTTACTTTTTATCATTACATTATGGAAAATAATGAACTTTATCACAATATGCTAATTTCTTGAGAAGGACCTGTATATGAGTGTGAGAGCAAGTTTTTTATGGGAAATTATAAAAAATGAATGTAATATTAATTAGAAATGTTCTCCAACTGAAAGATTGCACTCTTGAATAAAGATAGGAATTACATATTATTTCAGTTTCTTATGTGACCATCGCATGAAGCAAAGAATTAAAATGTCAAACAGTTCTGTCACATTATATTTTTGGTTATTTGGTCTCCTGAGATTATTATGAAGTATACTTACATATCCTTTACGGCAGTTGGAGGCAGTCTGTCAGGAGGGCCAGGCAAGCGCATCGTCGGCCCTCGCTGTGTTACACAGTTAGCATTTGTGGAGTCTGGCCTGCATTTCAACCACATATATCTGCCTTTCGTTGGTGCACCTGTGTGTAAATAAACATAACTGATTTGCACCTGTGTGTAAATTAACATATCTGATTTGCACCTGTGTGTAAATAAACATAACTGATTTGCACCTGTGTGTAAATAAACATAACTGATTTGCACCTGTGTGTAAATAAACATAACTGATTTGCACCTGTGTGTAAATAAACATAACTGATTTGCACCTGTGTGTAAATAAACATAACTGATTTGCACCTGTGTGTAAATAAACATAACTGATTTGCACCTGTGTGTAAATAAACATAAATGATTTGCACCTGTGTGTAAATAAACATAACTGATTTGCACCTGTGTGTAAATAAACTGATTTGTAACAGAGGACGATCAAGGAGATTATTCTTAATGAATATGAAATGGAAAATGCATGAACATAAACAATGCATCTTATATTGTAGCCATAATGGATAAATGTCTAACAAAAGCTAAATGACACAGGAATGTGTTTAATTTCCCTTCAAACATTGACAATATTTTGGCCTCCTGATTTTCTCTGAGTTTGCATTCTTTGTCTGTATTCAGATCAATAACCAAAATGTATCACTAAATGAAGGGAACTAGAGTTAATTACCACCATTTTGTTTTTCTTCTACATTATTTTGTACAAATACAAATGCGCCAGAATGCAGAATTCATTGTTGATCAAAGCACCCCCAAACCATCACGCAACCACCCACCCACCATGCTTGTCTTTGATATAGGGTTAATGCTTTGCCAACCCTAAAACAGCACCCATGTAATAAATGTTTGACTCATCTGTCAATAAACCATGTTTCCTCAAATCCTTTAAAAGTCCTGACAGATTTCAAGTACATTTGTGCAAATGTCAATTTATTTAATGAACAACATGGGTCCTGTTACGGGCCATACAGCAAGACAATAACCCAAAACAGAATAGTCTACATAAACAGTGTTTCGAGAGGAATAAAGGGCTAAGTCGCTGCTCTGCGGCACAATAGTCATGGTGGCCAGGGTTCGATCCTGGTCGCGGCATTTCCAACTGTGCCTAGAGCCCCAGCATGGGGCCATGCAATTTAGTACAACACTGCCAAGTTTAGGAGATAAGAAAAAACTCGGGAGTAGCGTACCTTGCCACGTTGCTCTTCAGTGACTGTATACAGGTCAGGCATTTGGTTTATTCGCGGAATTATAGTTGGCGATGTACAGTAAACCTACATATGTACTGACTTAAGGGTTTCTGGTTGGATGAGCAATGTGATAATAATCGGACAGCTGGGCAACATGTGCTTGGAGGAAGCATGTAAACGCCATTGTCCATCCCTCACCTACTTCGGTCGTGAAGTCAAGGTCAGGGAATTGGACAATAAAAATAAACAACACATTAAAACTTTTTGGTATTTTCAAACCTCTCCAAATGTCATGGTTCCCTTGAGCAAGGCACTTTAACCTAAATTTCTCCAAAGAATGTCCCAGTTGTAAGCCGCTTGAGCTATTTGACCACTTTATTTGTATTCCAAAATGTGGCTTATATACAATGTAAGCCTTTTTTGGGTAGGATCAAACAAGCTATGACAAAAATATATCTATATCTAATCTCCTTACACTATGATCTAGGCCTAGAATATACAGCATATCAAATTACATTTTAAGTATGCAACCATTTTATAAATAGCAGAGTTATCTTCGGCATAGTTCTGATATAGCGGTAACCAATCGTCATTTACTGTTAGCATACCCACTCAACTCTATTCTGTTAGTTCGTGTCCTGTTATCAGACGATATAGCGACAGATGAAATTCAAACTAAATAGACAAATAGATTTCTTGAAAGTTAACGGGTATTTTTCTAAAATGCTAAATACATCCACTCGATGTAGACTCGCCTCTAGTTTTATCGTGACTAAATATGTCACTGTAACGAATACTATGAATCTCTACGGTTTTCTCGATATTTAAATCTATAAAATAAAAAACGTGATGCAATTCAAACCATTTAGCAGGCTTACCAAGTCCGTTGTCAGCGAGAAAGAAAATTACAGCCACTGTCAGACAGATATTTAAATTTAGTAGTCCCTTCATTTTCAATCCTGTAAACGTCAAAATACCCTTAAGAATAACCTGTGTGTGTGTGTGTGAATATGACTAAATAAACTTAATCGCACATAAACCCCAAACCCTGCCCACACGCGTCATTGTTTCCTGAACTAGACTAAAAGTTTAACATCCGCAGTGGAAACTTCTTGTCTTCAATATCTGGCATTATTCAGAGCAAAGTTTATAACAGTCTACATATCCAAATATGTGCACAGATAGGCCTAATGCTAAACAAATTTGTGGAATATCTTTAAACATAGATTAAAAATATAATAGCAGGGTTATTTTTCTTTGAAAGAATAAATACTTAAATACATTTAGAGCTGCCAAAATGGGATCTACAGTATACAGTACAGTGAAACTATACAGTCATGCATTTGTTTTCCATTTCATATCATCCACATCTACGGAATGTCCCTGAATCTTACGTCATTAAAATAGGCTATGACTAATTTCCCAAGAAAGAAAGAAATCCATTAGCATGATTTGGAAACATCTGTGCTTTTATTTTTGATGAAATCTAATAATGGAAGTCTAATAGAAATGTTATAGGATTGCGGTTATATAAAAAGAGGAAAAAACACTGCTACAAAGTTAAACAGTGGGTAAAGCTATAATATAGGTTCAAACAACACTAAAAACTGTAATTTTAGAAGGAGCTCCAATTGATGTAGGTCTACTCATTTTGTATGTAAGTGATTGGGCTTATATGTCAGTAGTTAATCTCAAGTGTTACATACCGGTGTTGCAGAACTATAGCTTTTGAATACGTGGCATGAATATGTTCAATGATAGTGGAGAGAGGTCAAGTCTGTTCGCAAGGAACCATAGAATAAGCAGTGAGAACTCACAAGGGTGCACTGATAATATTTGTCCATGCACAACGCATCCCGGAGTGCCATAGTCATGGTATATTAAAAATATATCACAAACAGCCGAGATGCCTAGCACTTGTAAACTCATTACTATACCAACACAATTAGAGTATAGTAAAATATGATGTCATGCCCGTGGTATACATAAGCAATAAGGTATGAGGGGGTGGGGTATGTGGCCAATATACCAAAGTTAGCTGTTCTTCACAACACATCACAGATTTTGTCATGGTATTGGCAATATTTCACAAATCCTCGAGATTACATGCTTTATAGCACAAATCCTGGAGATAAGCTACTTTTTTATTTTATAAACTGGTTAATTACCAAAACAGTTAGAGCAGTTAAATGCAATTTCATACCAGTATAGTAGGTCTCTCATAAACCAGCTGATTACTAAATGCTTATTGGTTCATAGCATGGCATGAGACTGTATACCAGGGGTCACCAACCCTGGTCCTGGAGAGGTACCACCCTGTAGGTTTTTACTCCAACTCTAATCTAGCAAACCTGATTCTAATAATTAGCTGGTTGATAAGCTGAATGAGGCTACATTATGTGCAGTTAGAGTAAAAACAGGGTAGTAGCTCTCCAGGACCAGGGTTGGTGACCCCTGCTGTATACCAAGGCCATACCATTTTTATAGTTCAAGAATATGAGGTTGGAATGCAATTTTAAAATTGTAAACATAATGACAATGCACGTTCAGCATTAAAATAAGTCTGTAGGTTAGGTATGATGCAGTTTTGGCCTGCCTGGTGATATCACCAGATAGTAGATTACACCAGAGATTTTACCAATAAGAAAGTTTACAAAACCTGTCTGCCACTAAAAAGCAAATTTTTAGTTCCTGCTGGCTACTCAGATCATTAACATTCTTAGCAGAAGACTTCCTTGAGAAATTGCTTTTTGATAAATCACTATATACCTTTTCAGTTTTTATTTGAAACCCATAATATATCAAAACACACTGTCTGTATATAGGGCCACAAAATGTTCACGACCAATTAACACCTGACACTTCAATAAATTGGGTTAGCTCAAAGAGCTGGGGTCAGTTTGATGACTGACCTCTGTCTTGTTAATATATTAAAACATATTTTTGAAGTGTGATGTGTACAGTCTGTGTATGAGGATTTGACTTCAACTGACGTGTAGCTGTCTGATGGAACAGGAAGTGGCTGTATAGTGTGCTGTTATCGTTTGACAGGAAATTACACCATTGACACCCAACGATAATACTGCAATAACGTGTCTCAAGGCCTCCAGATCAGTTTAGTCGGGCCTATGATGCATTTACATTCCTACCATCTCCCCCTTTCTACAAAATGAACAAACTATATCCCCCTAAGATATCCCTAATGCTGTCCTTTGTTAATCCCATTAATTAAATGAATAAATTATCAGTGAAGTAGTTCAAATTGAAGGTGAACCAATCCACCAAAGGAAAAACTTGTCTGTTTAAAAACATGATCTCATTGGAGCAGTGTTATTTAAAAAGCAAACATTTATCAGGTAACCTACTGGAACAACTTTCACAACCACACAGTATAGATTAATTATGGGTCTAAACAAATTGAGCTGAGAAAAGGTTGCACAGAGACCAAATTCTGTAATTATGCAGTTCTTTATGTGACGATTCAGCCTCTCACTTCTGAACCATTTCGTCTGTTGATGGTCAAATTGATACTGGTCATGGGTAGACTATATCTCTGCAGCTTGTCAACATGTAGAGGATGCAGTCCAGGCGCTCACATAAACAACATTTAATTGTTTGTAAATGTTTATTTTTCATTATTTGTGATCACATCTAGCTTTATGCATTTGTGTACTGTATATCTGGTGATTTTATGCAATACATTTCAAGAGAAATTTAATTTTCACCAAAACATTGTTGACTAATATTTTAGTTGTCCGGTTATATTCAGATTTTAATATAGTATTACTGTAGTTTATAGTATCTGTGTGAATGATCAGTTTTGAAAAATTCATCCCATTTTTACTGATCCAATATACACTATACTGTATAGCCAAAAGTATGTGGAACCCATACTAATGGTGGAGGAGGGATAATGGTCTGGGGCTGTTTTTCAGGGTTTGTGCTAAGCCCGCTAGTTCCAGTGAAGGGTTATCATAATGCTACAGGACACAAAGACACTTTAGACATTTGAGTGCTTCCTCAAATGGAAGGCAGGTTCCATAAACACATGGTTGTATGAGTTTGGTGTGTGGTCTGCACAGTGGCCTGCACAGAGCCCTGACCTCAACCCCATTGAACACCTTTGGGATGAATCGGAACACTGATTGTGAGACAGGCCTTCTCGTCCAACATCACTGCCTGACCTCCCAGATGCTCTATTGGCAGAACGGGCACAAATTCCCGCTGACACAGTCCAATACCTTGTGGAAAACCTTCCCAGAAGAGTGGCAGCTGTTATAGCAGCAAAGGGGTCAGAGGCGCCATATTAATGCCCATGGTTTTGGAATGTGATGTCCAGAAAGCTCATAGGAGTGTGATGGTCAGGTGTAAATACAGCAGGGCTGAGATGGAAGGAACTAGGATTACTGGGTACTATTCGCAACTTTATGTTGAACTCTCTGGTACTCAGATTTGCTGACGTATCCCCCAACTCAGCCAGGTACTTTTACAGACGTGTTAATGAACCAGCATCTCCCACCTATCATTGAACAGCCCACTCTACTCAAGCCATGACCTAACCATCTTTGGAGAATGCAGCATTCACAAACTTGGCCTCAATTGGTTGACCTTTCACGATATAGGCTATTGCTTTTTGTTATTACTTTTAGATTCAGTCATTTGATTCTACTGAAAGTGCTATAACATTTTCTATAATTTATTATTGTTATTAGCGCTGATACCGTTCATCTCCCTGTTTTAATCAGTTGCTGTTAGTTTACAAGACTACCTTTATTCTGATGTGCTGACAAATTATTTCTTAAGCGTCTGGCCTCCACGAACCTGTAACCCTACCATTTGGCTGGCTCCCTCTGCCTTAAATTGCAGTCAGAGTAAATGCCTTCGCTAAGCAAAACTGAAGTGTTTGATGTGCAATTTGATGACTTAGGTTTGAGAAAGCAAGTTTCAATTGAAAGTTTTTTTTTCACCAATAGCATTTATGGTATCAAATGTGCATTTCAGGCACAGAAAAAAATGTTATATTTTTCTTTTTTCTATGGTCAGCAGTCTGTTCTCTCAAGCGCACATATAAAAAATAACTCCACCTTGGGCTTTGAAGGAACTCCACTTTTATTGTCTGGCTGAGGTTTTATCTTACAGCCAAGTTGAGATGAATGCTTTCCAAAACTTTGCTTATGTATTGCTCAGGAGAATTCCCAGGGTAACAACACAAAAGCCCAATCCGGACTGGTTTTATATTCAAAGTATATTTACTGAGATGACGGAAATAAATCTTCACAATGAGACACATTTATGGATCTTAAAATTGTAACAATATAAGCCTGTAATTAACAGGATCCTCACAGCTCATGAAAGTTACAATTACATACATTTGATGTCGCAGATGTTTTATTCCTGTTCAACAGTTATCTATTCAAGTCCATCTTCTCGCATTTCTTTTTTAGCGTGTATGTGACAATGTTACCATTTTTCATGCTCATAGTATTTGTAAACCGTTAAAATACAAAACTCATTCTGTATCGTGTATGTAAACCGTGATTCAAACAATTACTTTTAACAGATACATTTCTGAGTTGTCTAACAAAATTCTTTACGGTCAGTTGTCAGCGCTGCGAGGAAATGAAGTTTCACAATAGATTACATTTATCAGATGCAGTTTTTCTAATCACAGTAATATGAATAAGGCTTTATTTTCCCAAATATATTTGCAAGTTTGTCATTGTTGAGGAATTAAGATGCGTATAACCACAAGTCCTTTTTTTAATTAAAAAAAACAGCTAGTCGTGGTCCAATCTGCTAATGCAGATAGCAGAAGGGTAACTTCCAATGAAAGGCAGACTTATTTTGACCATACCCTACCAATAGTTAGCAAACTTGAAAGGTCTGCAGAAATAACAAAAATGAACATTTACAGTGTCCGTGTACCTTTATTGTTAGTACCATTCCGATTAGAAACACCCATTACTCCATTACCTTAGTCACACTATCATAACCCCAAATCTAGGACAACAACCGTTTTTTGCATCAACATATCTGGTTTCAGTCTCAGACAACCCTGCACAGTAGTTAATGAATTGATGACGTCACACGCCATTTGATGAGTAACAGCGCCCTCTTCAGTTTATTTTGAAGAACAGCTCTTGGATATGGACCACACCTACAGTTTGACGCAGCAACAAATTCTAAACCAAATGGTTTGACAGAACGCCATAACAACCTTAATGTTCAAACCAGAATAAAAGGTTATTTTCACATTATTTATTTTGGAGTTTAAGTTGTCAGTTGGAAATGATCCTTATAAAACAAATATTTCACCAGTTAATTCATATAGTTTAAATTATTTTAACTACATATCAACATACAATACAATGTCACTATACAACCTATTCAGCCACAAATATGTGAGGCAATGAATGTGGTATCATGCACAACTTGTAAGTAAATAGTCCAAAAGTAATGCAAGTTACATAGGTAAACGTAGAACATCGAACAAGAGAGTTAAGGTGAATTACATATTTAATAAATTAGGCTCTGTAGAGTGAGGTTTAAGGAACGTTGAGTCAGTTAGTGGATGCCAACTTTGCCTTGAGTCGGTTCATCTTGAGGGGCAGAAGGCTGACCATCTCCTCGCTTAGCTCCAGCTCAGTTTCTACAGCATTTTTGGCCTCTGGGTGTTCGCTGCAGTACTGGACCACAAAGTTGTAGCACTCCAGGGATCTGTTTAGGTTCTCCAGCTGAACGGTTGGACCGGACGAGATCAGCCTGCTGTGGAGACGTGCCACCCGGAACTTAGCCACCAGCGCCGGCCTGAGCACCTCGTCCTCCAGTTTATCTGGCCACTTGCCCTCAGGTGAGCGGACAGAGTCGAGAAACATCTGGTAGAACTTGATCGAGGAGGAGCACAGGTGGTTAAACTTCTTGATGGTGTGCGCGTCCAGGTCGTCTTGCTTGTTAGCCACGGCCAGTTTTAGATCCATCATCTCATAGTAGGCCTCGGCCACCTCAAACTGCAGCTGGCGGCAGATGAGGAGGTAATACTGGGCATTCAGGTCTTTGCAAATGGGTTCTAGCATGTCCACCCGCCGCTTGTGCATCTTGCAGCGGCGCTCCATGTCCTCCTCGAAGAACGCCAGGGCCTTAAAGAGGGCGCTGTGATCCTGCACAATCTCGATGTGGTCCGTGACGTGGCCGTCCATCTCAAAATACTCCTTAGCTTGGTTCACGTAGGTCTGGCCAAACAGGAAGATGGCACGGGCCTCTTCGAAATCCACCGGGAAGACACAGCTCACCTTCTCCTCTAGGCCACAAATGGAGTCAAACGTGTCGCTGGAACCAAAAAGAACGGCACTCTTCCTCCCTCTTTCCTTCTTCTCCTCCTCCTGGTGCCGGACTGCTTTCAGCTCCTCCTGCCGCTCCACATCGAGCTCTCCGATGTTGTCCTGTTCAGAGCAGCATTCACACCATTTGACTACCAGAAAACGCTCCAATCATCTAGGGCATAGATCTTTAATCCTCTCCTCAGGGACCCCCATACATTCCAGAGTTTTGTTGTAGCCCTGAACAGGCACACCTGATTCATTAATGAAAGGCTTGATGATTGGCTGACAAACCTAATCAGGTGTGCCTGTTCAGGGCTACCATGAAACTCTGGAACGTGCAAGGGTCCCTGAGGAGAGGGTTGAAGACCTATGATAAACGTTTGTCTGCAGACATCTAAATTACCTCCAGGAGTTTCTTAGCATCTTGCAACAGATTAAGGCAGTATTTTATCCAACACCGGGCTATTTCGGCTCTTTTCTGTCTGAGTTGGTCTCTCTTCTCAGCCTCGGCCTCACCTACAACATAGGTTATAGATGACCACACATGGGTTATGACAACACACAGGTTATACATGACCAGACACAATGATTACAGACGGAGACACAATGTACAAGCATTACAGAAATGCAACGCTGGGTATACTTGTCAAGGCGATATATTGTAGTGAAAACTCACTTTCCTGGGAAGCAGCCTCTGAGGGGACGTCCCCAGCCAGGCCTGCAATGACACTGGCTGCAGAAAGACAGTGCCTACCTTCCATGTAGCAGCTCTGCCAGAAACACAGGTGGGAAGAGGAAAACATGTTAGATTAATCCAGCGAGATGTGAGGTTAGTCCTCAATAAACAACATTAAACACTGTCATTGACCTTGGTGATGTAGTATTGTGACAGCGTGGCTGCATTGATGGCCCATTCCAGGGGGATGAATTGGTTGAATTCCAGTTGTCTTTGAAGCGTGCTGTGGCAGTACGACCCAGCCTTCTCAAACAGATCCAAGTTCTTGTACACTTGAGCCAGATAATACAACGTGTGGGTATAAGCCATTTCAAATCTGTTTAGAGAGAGTGCAAAGTAGGTTAGGATCAATGCAATTTCTTTGTGATTTGTGAAGGACACCTCCAAATGGTAATACAGTCTCTACCTCTTCATCCTCTCCTGGTCAGGTAATGCATCTTCCTCTGCCATGAAAAACTCAGTGAGGTCCTTCGGTGTGCGGCCATCCTACGGTGAGCATAAAACAATAGGTGAAATACTAATGCATTTTCAAGATGGAAATGAAACAGCCTCCATGGGATTTATAAATAATGCAATCCTGCTTGAAAGGTCTGTTGGAGCTTTGCTTGAAACTTGGCCTTCCGAATACCACCAGAAATCTGCAGAGCAATAGCCATTAGCTCGGTCTCCAAATGTGAACACCAAATCTCCCACTACACCCTCATCGGTATGTGTCTTGTAGACTGCTGTCTATATCCCTCTGTACAAAACCGTTACCGTTAGTCCTTTCCACGGTCGTTCCAACACGGCCAACTTCGAAAGGAAAGTGTTCCAGACTCATACGTGCTGGGTGCAATTTCCTGGGGATCCTGGGAGGTTAATTTGAACAAGGCTGAGGCTTGAAGGTTTAGACCCCCGATCAGAGAGGGTCAGGACCTTCCAAGTTCCTTGGTGTTTCACAGAGGAGCTGAACTTCTCACTCCATATGGCCAGTGAAGAAGGTTCAGCATTGTCCGTTTAACTTCAGGAGGCTGAAGAAACACAACCGGTACCAGAGGGCCTCAATCGAGAGTAAACTGACTCAGGGTTCGAAATACACGCCGTCCTGGGGATGTAATAAATCTGTCCAGGACAGTTCATAACAGACTTTAGGGACGTTTACGGGATGATGGCCAGTAAAACATAACTTGCATACAACACTGGTAACTAACGCATGTTTAAACACAAGGCTGATATAGCAGTTCATAATTAAGCTTAAAAGTTAGGAAAATATTAATAATTAATGACTACAAAAAACTATCTAATTTAGACAAAGGTAAGAAAATATATATTCTGAAGGTAAGAGAAAGATATTTTAGGGCTTGGTGCTTTCGCTCATTAAGAAAAGTTAATAATGTGATAGAGAAGGTTCAATAGTTTCATAGAATTTTTACAAAACCGTGATTCTTCACTGTTCCCATAACAGTCTAATTGCAATTTACACTTCCTCATTCATCCTGCCATACTCTATTGAATTCCATAAATTCATACGAGTCTGGTTTTAGAGAATAAAAAATATATATTACAAATCCCCTTCTGTTAAAAATTTTGGGGTACCCAGAAATGTTCAGATTTTGACAAAAATATATACATCATTAAGGCTACATTAAATGTATACAAATATATATCCAAGACCAGTAGTCTTCAAACCCTTCCATGGAGGGCCTAGTGTATGCTGGTTTTTGGTCTTTCCCTTCAATTAGAGCATAATTAGGACCTAGACTGCCAGGTGAGGGGAGATACTAACCAATTAGTGAGCTACTCCATCAAGCTAGTACAAGGTAAAAGTGAAAACCTGCATACACTAGGCCCTATGTGGAAAGGTTTGAGGACCACTGTCCAAGACAGTGTTAAAAATTTCCATCTCCGTTGGAAATGACTGATTTATGATATATTATTCACATACAACTGCAAAGCAACATTTTCAGCAGCCATTTCTGCAGTGTCCAAATTCTGAAATGTTCTAGCTCATTGGTAATCAAAACACTGACCCCAAACCTTTGAACTCTAGTGTATGTCTGTCTGCTTCAAATCTGCAAAGTAGTTAAAATGCTGTCAGTTCCACTTTAAGTTTATGGATTGCAGATTATATCTGCCTCAGAACTACACAAATACATTTCAAAGTACTGCAAAAGATCTAGAGTAATGTTGGCATATTAAAACATAAAAAGTATTTATATTTTGGGACAGTTCAAGTTCAGTTTGGGACAGTTGAAATTGGACTTCAGGCACAGTACTGGGAGGAAAAAAGTTAAGCCGCAAGCCCTGCACTGACGGGTTGTGACACAGCCTGGTTTGCACACCCATAGGTGACTTATGGCATTGCTTTATTGAGGGTGATATGTTCAGCTGAACTCCTCACTGCCTCTCATTTAGGATTACCTACAACACCTGGTGCCACAAGAATGCAATGAAGATAAACAAAGTTTCAACCACTCAGGTTCACCAGACACAGCCAATACAGGAGCATCCTGTTCAGAAGTCACACTGAGCAACAGCTTCTATCCCCAGGACTAGGGGACAGGTCTAGTGTTGCTGGTCAGATCACCTAAGGATAGGCTGGCTCCCTGCCTCTGACAAAGCTACTAGCCCTTCGAAAAAATGCAAGGGCATTTAGCATAGTTACCTCTTTCATGTACCGAATATACATTGCTTCTGCGATTTCTAAAAATCCTTGGGCTTTCTCCGTCTCATCCCTTCCAGCCCACAGAATGCCAAGTTGATTCTATTAAAAACAACATAAAAACAAACAGCATCAGTCAAACAGCAACATACACCCTTGTTTATTATCTAGGCCTGTGCTGCCCAACCCTGTTCCTGGAGATCTAGTGTCCTGTAGGTTCTCTCCAAACCCAGTTAAGACTAGCCCGATTTAGCTTTTCATCCAGCTATTAATTACAATCAGTTGTGATAAATTAGTTTAACGAGAAAACATACAGGAAGGTAGATTTCAAAGTACAGGATTGGGCAGCCCTGACAATAGGCAATACAGCATTCTAGCTATGTTAATAAAAATAAGTTACAGTATTATGCCCTGCACTGCTAGTTGCAGGCACTAAATGTCCCTGTTACAGTTAATAGAAGACAGCTACATTACAAAGGCTAGCTAGCAATTTCATATCTGTAGTTACCCTGACTTGGATGAACAAAGACACATTCTCTGAAGATATGCTGTACTTCTCCAGCAATTTCATGCAATTCATTAAATGTTCTTCTCCGGCAGACAGCTCCTCTGTCTCCACGTGGTTTACGCCAAGATAATACTCCACCGCGCCGAGTTTAGCTGCTCTTGATCCAGCTGCGGAGTCTCCGCAGAGGCCTCTCCCAAAGCTGTCGTCCTTTCCTCCGGCTCCGTCAACCAACTGCTCTTCCAGGCACTCTGCTTCATCACTGACGTTCTCGTTTTCACCGACATCAAAGTTCTTTAAGGAGCAGTATATTTCTCTCAAAAGCTCCCTGGCCTTATACTTTGATCGAAAGGGGTCATTTTCTGGGTCTTTTCTTGATTCTACTTCGGAGAGATTTTGAGCATTATTAAATTTTTCGCACACTGCTCTCCACTCATGACTGTACGGGGAAGCCATGTTTGTTTTTTCAGTGGTACGTCCACTATGGTCCGCCAACAACATAAACCTGTGCGCAAGTGTCGTGACATTAGCTGCTTTACTTTAAAATAAAAGTCCCAATTGAAATGTAGAAAATATGATCATACAAATAGATTGTACTTCCTAGGCAGTAGGCATAGCCCATCTAGTTTGTAC